>JAHWFP010105746.1:40154-60199 GCA_023313725.1 Lithobius niger
GGTTGGGGTAAATGTTTTATGCAAACACTAAAGATAGATAAATAGACACTAGGTAAGTTTATATATTATTATATATTTTTAGTAAAGAGCTGTCATCTGGAGAGTTAAGTTGTTCAAAGTTGTTGGCAACTGTTTGACATTTTACTTTGCCTTTACTATATTTAGTGGGCGTGAGTGTGGTCCTGGAATACTATGCGATCTCAACTGGCCTTGTCCAGTATTGTTGCAGTTGTACTTGTTGGTGACCAGGTGGCTCTCACCTGGTGCTCTGTGCATATTAATGTAGGTGCATAATGGTTGACCTCCTTTGATACAAAAGTAGCCAGGGAAGTTTACCTGGCTGCCTGTTTACTCAACAGCAGACTGATCATATGTAAAACTCCTTTGGTTATATTCTGAAATCCAAAGTTATGGCAAACACAACAGCTATGAACACCATAAAAGCCTTTCATTTCCAATATGGTGCTGAATGAAAGCTGGCACTGCTTGCCTTTCGCAATTATTTCTTTTCAAAGTGTAAAATTTGTAGTGTAATGCTTCATTTCGACCATTTTCAATCTAATATGCCCTGTCTTGTATTCATATGTCCTGTTAGTTGATCAAGTCTCGCAACCAGAGTTGAAAATTATAATTTGCTTCTGTTGACATAAGTTGCTAGACTATGTCAGTCAGGGTACCCCTTTATAAAGGACATTGCAACGTCAACAAATTAATTTTGGATATTATGACACTGCTTTGGTTAATAATTTACTTACCTGGTTTGAAAGTTAAACAATTGCAGTACGCAGTATCGACAGTGGTCTTTATTCCCGGGAATTCTTCGTCTTTCCCATAATAACTAGTTGACATCTAGAAAATTCCAAGCAATAATGTTCGAAGAAATGTTAAATACTGTTAAACCATGTTTTTCTGGGCCCAGCTTAACATCATTTTTACAACAAAACTTGAAGACATGCAATAATGACGCTATTTCTGTAAAGTTCCATAAAAGCAAACGAACTAACATTTTCATAATTGTAATTTTCGTAAATTATGTCAAGGATGCTTCCATATATATTTCATATGGTTAGGCAATGCTATGCTACGAGCTTGGGGCAGGGACAGTTCCAGTTGCGAGTGGCGCTGCGATCACGATCGGTCGACCTCGTCGGTGCATTAGCATTGAATTCAATGGGCATGATGTGATACGGTCTCGTTTCGAAATGTTGTTACGGCTACGTAAAGCAAATAAAATAATTTTAACAATGAAGAAAGATAATTTATGGTTCCTCTCATAACGTAGTGAAGTGAGAAAATGTTTACTTCATTAGAAGTATTTTTAAAAACGATTTGAAAACAAGGTTCGCAACGCAACGCGTCATTCGCATTCTCGCCTACTGGTTGCTAGGCAACAACAAGTAACGCAGGCAAGCCATCCAAATTCAGCTGCCCAAAAGCCAAACAAACAAAATAATTGTGAAATATTGAATCAAACACGTTTAATTTTTTTAATTAGTATAAATAAAGCAAAAATAAGAAGAGTTTAGCACCACGTGTCTAAAATTAACCACATAACTCGACGGAAAACTGTTAGACTACGCCAACTTTAAATCGACAGTTGCCGTCTCGTGATTTCGGCAGTTCTATTACTTTCGACAATCAAATCATGACGAAGCGAAAACTGGTCACAGTTAAATTAACACGTGTCCGCCTGAAGCGGGTGTAAATCTAGGATTAACAATAAACGTAGTTAATACATTGACAGTGTTTGTCAGATGCGTGCATGCATTCCAATGCTACCGCAAGTTTGTGGATATACATAGAACCAAATAGAACTAACCGGTGCAAAGTGAGGCTCCAAATCAACGTCTTTTTTTGTCAACTCCCGATCATTTCGTGAGATATCTCGTATCCAGACGTTAAGCCTATAGTGTTGCACGAATCTTCTTCAAAGGAATTTGTTCTGTTGACAAACGTTTTGAATCCTAGCACGAAACAAGCAATCGGCGCAGCCTTTCCCTTATCACCGCAATACTAATTTGGCGCCGCCGCTAACTTTAACTTGCTGCTGGCGCCATCGTGTGAGCGGAACTGGCGGAGCCCCCGGCAATAGCATTGCACACAGAGCATTTTGCCAAACCATATGAAATATATATGGAAGCATCCTTGATTATGTAAACTATTGCATTACATCCGATAAGGGAAACTTTGACCTCACTTAAACGGCGTCATAGTGCTAATTAGTATGTCTACAGATCAGAAGGAAAAAAATATGGAGAGTTGACAGTTCCACGGTATTATCTCTCCTATACAGGGTTGATCATAACCTTTGACTACGGGTCCAATGTACAAACACAATTGGGAAGGCACGAGCGAAATGTTCGCACTGCACGAGGTCCCTCGATCTGTCGGGAACTGAAAAAAAAATCCACATACCGCTCAGTGGGATGTGGGGACCGGGTTCGTCGAGTTGCACTCTACTCTGGCGGACCATGCACTAACACTTACGAGTGGCCACTTCGCTGCGTATAAAATTTTCCTTTTTTTTCTTTTTCCTAGTTTTTTCACTTTCTGTTGGTGCTTTTCTTCCTGGTTGTCCCCACCTTGTCTCTGTCATGTTTTCTTGCTTCTTTACTTTCCTTGTCATGTTTCCATACTTCCTCGTCATGTTTCGTTTTTTCGTGCTTGTTTGTGCCATATGGTTATGTCTTTACTATGTGTGTTGCTTCAACCTGCGCTGATTTTATTTGACTAATTTGATGTCATAATTAGTTTTCCTTTGGCAGAGACCTCGGTCATTTTTCTCTATCATAAACTGTTGTCTTATATGTAAATATACTACACAATAAAAGCCATTTCTAATTCAGATTCTGATTCTGCTTTCCTTGATACAAAAGCCTGCATGTAATCAGGGGGTTGCAACTGTGCTAGAAACGATGCATTCCAAACCTTCGCACTCTACCTTCCTTTCAACGCTTGGCCGACGTCAATAACGCCAATATGGCGCCAGCTTAAATCCGGTTCTCGTCTGAATGAGATCTAATTAGATTTGCCGAAAGCCAATCCTACAATATATTTATTTATTTATTTTATTAAAAAAAAATTTGTAACCTCTCCTATAAAGAGCATGACAACAATTTCAGATTAAAACAACAATTTCACGAATCTCATTCAGGCGAGAGCAGAGGCGAGTGCGAGAACTGAGTACAACCGTAGGCACCACCATATAAAAAAAAATATGTCGGCGCCTGGTTGCATTCCGTTCTGGCCTCTGCTCTCGCCTGAATGAGATTCGTGAAATTGTTGTTATAATCTGAAACTGTTGTCATGCCTTTTATAGGGGGGTTACAATAACCTTGTAAATAAAATAAATAAATAAATATATTGTAGGGTTACCATATTGCAGTTTACCGTATATCGTCGTGGATTACACATCCCATAATTCATCATTTCTGTCGTAATTGTGCGAGGAAGATAACGCATGTATTGAGCAGGTTGCCACAAATGTGAAAACGCTGTATACCTTATAAATGATGCAAACAGCAATTTCTAAAATCGAACAGCTATTGGAAACTTAGTTCTAACCTTTGCTTCTGCCAAGATAAATTTACAAAGAGTATCACAGTGTAACTGTAGCCATGCGTGTTTTACCCAACTCGTCAGACTTGTATTTCTCTAATATTGTGTACCCCATGAAGATCATCGTGGCGGCTGGCATTCCATAATCTCAAAGCGTTCGTATCGATGCTGGCTGCGCCTTCAGTCGTGATTTTGCTTGTCCGGTAAACGCAGTTTACCATACATCGTCCTAGATGGAATTTAGTAATTGGTTAGTGTTTGTTCTAATCAACAACCACCAGGCATCTACTGCTTTTGTATTGTTTGTTGTTAAGCCACCCTATCTGATTGGGACATTGTTGAGTGGACGTTGTATTTTAGTCTATGTACCGCCGTACACCTGAGAAGACTATTGCAACGACTTTGCCCGTCCGTCCGTCGCTTTTTTCAATTTCACAACGGTACCAGAAATTGACGACCACTGTTTACAACGTTCGATTCAGTGTCAAAAGTTAGTTAAATAACATGGCAAATTAAAACATCGTTGCCTCCTTATAGCTAATAGACTTCTTCGACGTAACTAAATTAAATAATAACATTTCATCGTCGAATTGAAATCCTAAAGATTTGTGTTAACGCAGCCGTAAAAACAAAAAAAACATTTTAGCTTCGTTTAAAAGAGTCTTGTCGCATTGTTGCATGAATGAATAGGCTTACGATCGAACCAAATTCTCCATTAGGCCTATCTGGTACTAAACTAAAACTGCCGTTAAAAAAATTAGGCCTAAATAATGAAAATTAGGTCTAAAATCACGTTACCATGGCAACGTCAATAGTTGCTACGCTGCTGCAGCGTTTCTCCTGTCCCTTCCCTACTACCACTGATCTATATAGGCTACGTTGCGCATTACGTCGTAACACTGTAACTGTGCGCGCGGAGGCATACCGTGTTGCAAAAATGAATAGGCTTACTGTACACAATCCAAATCTCCGTTCGTTGCTACTTACGAAATTAAAGTTGTAAATTAGGCCTAAACGCTGACAATTATGCCTAAAACGTAAAATAAGCTTAAAGCTAACATATTTATTTGTAATGGGCAATTCTGATAGTTACTGTTTTTAGATTATATAATGGAGATATCTGTTGTAGTGCATGATAGAGGTGTGCGCCTCAACATTCGAAGTGGAGGAATTGTACAGAAGACCAGTGTGACTAGATAGTCACTGTAGCCCCTTGTTTTTCTAGTATTTTAAATAGTTGATAGTTGTTCTTGTTCCTGTTCTTTAATTTTGGAAACAGAGTGTACGGCTTTGGGCCAAGACACTTGTTGAATAAATTGAAATAGTTTTTTTCTATGCTGCCGCTCCAACCTGCCATAAATATAAACGCAATTTGGATCTATACGGCCACGAATATAACAGCTAACACGCGACTTGGTGATCCACTTGCTTTCTGTGCCGCATAAGCAATCGGTGTCCACATAGGCGTTGTCTTTTCTCCATGAAAGCACCCTAAGAGTGTGAATAAAGAAAAAGAAAGAAAGGCGAGTCGTGAAATGGTTAATATTTTAGGCAGACCGTTTTAGAAAACTAAGTGTTTCCGTTCTTGAGAGATCCTGGTAACACCTTCGATCCTTAGTGTTCGCTGCATGTTCACTGCATGAAAAAGCACTATGCTTTAAAGCAAACCAGTGGCGTAACTACAATGCTGCAGGGCCTGCAGTCGCAGGGGGGCGCAGAGGAACTGGGGGCGCAGATGAAATGGGGGAAAAAATATACGTTTTATGGAAATATAAACAGAGCTATTACTGAAACAGATGATTTAATATTTACGTACATTTTATCCAAAATATATTACCAATTTAAAGGATGGGTTCTAAATCATTTCAATAAAATATAAAGGTAAGAAGACTACTCCGAACAGTCATCTTACGTTTACAGTAAACTAAAGCTCCCAGCTGAACTTTACGAATGTATGGAAAGTATCGGGCGTGGTGCGCAGCCAGTATCATAAAATGTTTAAATAAGTGTATGTTAATTAGGTGTCTTAGTAACAGAGGCTATTGTGGTTCATGTTGCACCATACGAATATGCTTGTTTCAATGAATTGTAAGAATGCATCGCATGGTTTGAATGACTTGACTTTGACTGAGCTGCTAACATAAATACGCCAACTTCAGCGTAGCTAAGTAATTGAATGGATGCTTGATATAGAGCAGTGACATTTGCCGCCATATTGGCACCAGCTTGGCACCAGTATGGAATTTGGAGGGCATAACTACAAGGTGCACTACATAAAAATGGAGGAAAAAACAACGGAAGAGCGGATTTCTTAGGCTTAAAATAACGTTGTTTTCTCCAACAACAAAAATCGCGCGTTTTAGGTCTAAGAAATCACTCTTCACAGCATCGGCTTCAGTATGATGTCCTTCTGTTTCTCTCTGCAGTGCCCTTTACAGCTAACCCATTAAGGCTCCAGCATAGAGTTATATACAATAATACTGCGTCATGTCACTGCTCTATAGCTTGAATCGTTATTATCTGTGTATATATATATATATATATATAACGTTTGCACCAAACTATAGGCGATGTTTGGTACACGGGGAAGGCAGTAATTGTGACGCCCAATCCAAGCGCGAAATATTAACGCAATAGGGTGCACATGTTCATTCTTTTTCGTGACATTTCTGGAAAAGAGGAAGCATGTTCATTTTTGGCATAGTGTAGCAATGAAAATAAAGCGAGTGTGTTCATTCTTTGCACGGTAGTAATGAAACAGGGCCAGCAATGTGAATAGTAATGTTGATTAACAGTAACAGTCGGGTATAAAACGAAATATTATGACGTGTATTGTTGATGGAAAGCTCTGGGCAATCCAACGCTGGGCCCCAACAGAAACAAACGCCAATGGAACCAAAAACGGTACATGCTTTCTCGTGTTAGAGACCCCCAGCTACTTAAAACTTAAGTGAATGTAGCGATTGCGATAGCCATTTAGCTTTCCGGCAAAATGCTCCCTGAAAGAAAGCATGCGTGAGAATTGGAAGGCACTGCATAACCGTACACAACATGTAGAAGCGCGCTAGCACTTCGCCCATAAAGTTAGTTAAAGATAGTTAATATTATTTTATTAGTGTTCAATGCAGCAAGTAGTTGCGTCAACAATGGTATTAAATATTACGTTAACGTTGGCGTCTTTTACACCAGCTGTTGAGCCAGATTACCAGAAAGCTGGGGGAAAGTGCAGATCTGCGGCGCTCTGCTGATTTAATGCTACAGATTAGATTCTTTAAAAACCATTACAGTTATCGTAATAAATAGTAAAATACGAATACATTCTTGTTGTAATGCTGATATTTTAATTTGACAGCAAGCTAGGAAAACAAATTTAGATGTAGTTGTCAACACACTTGTAGAAATACAAAAAAGACGAAAAGAATTTTAAACGAAACGACAAGCTAGAAATGCAAGTTGTATACGTGTAAGTAAAAATTAAATAAAAAAATTTATATATTAAAATACACCTTTGAGTTGTCATAAAATGGTTTGCGGGTCCCTGGATGTGGGGCGCACACTGGAATTTTGCAGGGGGGGCGCAGCGTGACATAGTTACGCCACTGAAGCAAACACAACACAACACAACAGCTTATACGTGATAGCAGCATTGACTTTTGGCCTGGTGCATAATCAAACCGACACCAAGTGTTTCGGAGCCATATTGACGGATGCAGTAGTAAAGACTCTTGATGATTCCAGAATGAGGAGATCATAGGTATTCTCGGAACTCACTGATGGCACACCTCGCAGCAGTTCTAAACGACATGGAAAGGGATACACATCTTTTTTTTTTTTCACTTTATTACATCTCTCTCCTAAACGAGTGCATGCTGTCTGGGATGTGAATGGTGGGCAGACAAGTTATTGACGTGGAATATGCGCAAAAATGATTATTAAAGAATTATAATAGCCAACTGTGTTTATATGGTTTTGTTTACACGTTTGACCCCTAGGAAAAGGTTACTATATTAACACTGGCGATAGCCAGTGTTAGTAAGGGTCGACCTAGGACCTCTGTGTTAAACTCTCAACTTTGAGAGCTTATAACTCCGTCAAAAGTAAACATATTTAAACCAAATTTGGAATCTAGCCTTGACTAGTAAAGGCCTGTCTGCAGTCCAAAAATTGTGAAATTCGGTCCAGCCAAACCCGAGATGCAGACAAGGGCCAAATAGACAACTTCTTGTTCAGCTTCTTGTTGTTGTTGTTGTTGTTCTGGGGATACTTTCGTCTGTCCTCTCTACAGGTCAAACCATTTGTCCTATAAAGCTGGTTCTTAGCTCATTTTACAGGTATTGCTCTGTAGATGTGCCCTTTTCATAAGGCCTTTTCTAATTGGTCAAGTGGTTCAGGGGTTACGGAGCTCTAAACCACCAGATTGATTGTTTTACATTGTTTTAAACATTGTTATTATGCAACAATACCAATTAGCAAACATCAGCTGCGAGACATAGACTGAAGATTAAAGGATTTGTTTCTATTGTTAACATTGGCGATAGCTAGATTAGTGAGGGTCAGCCTAGGGTCTCTTGTGTTAAACTATCAGCTGTGACCGCCAACTGCACTGTTTTACTTTAGCTGCAATTCTAAAAGTAACACGAATTAATAAACAAAAACGGAACGTTAAATGTTTAGAGTAAGGATCTAAAAGTCAAAACCTAGAAGGAACACGGACAAGCTTTGACAGTTAGGGTCTAGGTGTAAAATTTTGTCAGTAAGAGGCTGGAAAGCATTAGACCCTTACTACCCGGTGGTCAGCAATAAATACATTTTCACGAAAAACTGGAAATCATCCTACAATGACCCATGTGATGATCAAGTGGTAGTATGGTTATACGTTTCCTGCTTTGCTATACGTTGAAAATTATTTTTCAATTTAGTAACATGCCAGCATATTCGTAGCAAACAGCATTATGGTAATCCTCTACCATAAATCTACGAAATATAATAAAAATTCTAAAGCATCAAAAGACAAAATGCCAAACTTCGCAAGAAAATTGTGTTATTAAAGTTCCAAAACAATATTCTGAGAACAAAGAAAACCTGCTACAACCGTTCATACACACGTTCAGTTCGAAGAGACTAGAACTAATCTAACCACCGGGTAGTAAGGGTCTAATGCTTTCCAGCCTCTTACTGACAAAATTTTACACCTAGACCCTAACTGTCAAAGCTTGTCCGTGTTCCTTCTAGGTTTTGACTTTTAGATCCTTACTCTAAACATTTAACGTTCCGTTTTTGTTTATTAATAAATGAAAGCTTTAGTTGCCATGGAATCATTTTTCCATTCATGCTGCAGTTATGTTAACGAGGTGCGGAAAAAACAACCGACTTAAAAATACAAAACAATCCAAATAAAACTCTGGAAATGTCTTTACTCAAACCAACTACCTTCAAATCCGAATAAATTTAAGTAAGCAGTGAAAAATATAACAAAGAATAAAACAAGGTATTCAAATGAAATTAGGTTAACAAATTACCCTGGTTTTCATAGTAGCAACAACAGCTGAAGAGTTGATAGCATTATCCTTCCACAGTTGGTTAATATCCAAACCATTTTCTTCAAACGGAATGTGCCACAAGTCTTTAAAAGCATACTTTTTCTTCGTTTGTCTCTCCATGTCGTACCTAATGGCATCCATGAAAGCGTCAAGACTAGAGCATAATGTGACAGCTGGAAAAATAATGCTGTCATTCCTTGTGACAATCACATCGACAGTAGTGGGTTCACTTAGGTAAAAAGAACCCCTATCATAAAGTTGATATACACATAAACCCACACAGCATGTAAGTAGTACTAGGCCCAGGAAACGCCGACAAAAAGAAATGCCTGGAGAAAACAGGTTTTGAAAATTTGATCCGCTCTGTGGCCCTAACGTAACATTTTGTAAGTGTTTATAAGGCAATTTTTTCTGCACCTTTGGCTTCTTATGCCCAGGATGAAGTAGGACAGGTGGTTTCAATCCTGAAAATAAACGCATTTGAAATCGTTGCTTTATTTTTCATTAAACATTTATAGTCAAATTCAGGTACTGAGCCAAATTTGTGTTCATCAGTCTGAGGAAGAAAGCCAGTTTTATTATTACATTATACCAGGAGTAGATAAAGTTCTGTAGAAATTCGGAGTAACCAAGTCAAACTGATGCAGTGAAATCTAGCGTTTGAAGGGTCACGTGATCCACTCAATCTCAGCCAGTATAGTGAAAATACTTATTCGACGTTTGGTTAGGCTCGAACGTGCATCAGCTATCTTGAAATGTGAATTTTTGCTTTTTTTTCACAACACGAGCACCATGCTTGACTTACACTGAGTATATCCCACTTACTACCGTGGTGGAAGGTAGAGAAGCCGGGATGTAGATTCAAACAGACGCCGACTACTACTTAATGACTTTGGCTTTTGACTCGTGTATATACCAGCAGGAGAACTTGATGTATTCAGTCTGTTTTTCGTATTTTATGATAACAAAATCATAATTTTATGATACTTGCCTGATCTTTTAGGCAAGTATCTTACAGTTTCTCTTCGGCGATCTATTAGCACAAATCATTTTTATTTGTACCACATTCGTCTTTTAGAATTTCGAAATCATGGTAATATTAGCAAACGATTCAAATTTAGCATGTGCAGACACACAGAGCCCTCTGTCAGTTGATTTTAGCAATGCTTGGTTACCGTGGCGAGCCACCAGCAGCATCATCATCATTTGACTGAAGGAGCTTCTAAAACTGAAGGAGCCGGTGACACAGCCGTGCTGAAGAGGACTTCGTGTTGAGGAGAAATAAACCTGTTTAAAGCAATTATAGTGAGAGTCGATTTGTTTTCTCTTGCGAATACAGCAATCGATATAGCTGCTAATTGTCTAACACCAGTGAATTACTATCCCTCCTTAAAGAATACAATCCAAAAACCCAAATGATTTCTTGGCCGCTGTTCCACGACGCGTATGCAACCGTAAAACCAGTGGCCTCTTGCGTTTGTAGGTTTTGATCAGGTGTGATGACATGGCATGGCACGGCGTTGCACACCTCTCATTTAAAGACGAGCCCAATACGATTCTTCTATCGGTTTCATTTTAATTTAAAACTGTAAGTTTAATTAGACCAATTGTGAACTGAATCAACATTAAAAATATTCATCACCGTTTGGCCGTTTTATGACACGGGAGGCCTCCAAACCATTTAGTCCCGGCGTTTTGAATATTTTATTTATCCGATGGCGACGTTGCCACATGGCACGACTAATATGGAGGAACGTACGTATACATCAGTGGGGCCCCATGCTTACGTCAGTGATCTGTAGAATAATTTCAGCAAGTTGCCAGTGATTGGTCGGTTGGTGGTGACATCAGCCGCTGACGAAACTACATAGTTCACAGTAATTGGTCGTGGATGAATGACGTCAGTCGGCTGAAGAAAAAAATAACGAACCTCGTACGTTGCTGCGAACAAAAATGTTTGATTATTTCTAGTGGAGGTTTTCCCAACGGATTCTACCAATTTTCGAACTTATTCTGTGGCACATTTCTGTGAGTGCAAAATTTGAGAGAAATCCGATAATTCGTTCAAACGCTATAGCGCGAACACACAGACAGACACCCACCCAGGCAGACACCCAGACAAACCGTTCGCATAGGAGTCTAAATCGACTCTAATAATTTTATGAACTGGTAGAGCAGTTCACTAATGAAACGTACAGCATTACGCTATGAATATTATAAACACAAAGAATGTCAAAGAATGTATAGATTATTTGTTTTGAATTGGGATATACTCCAAACAAAACAGCTCTTTTGCTTTTGTGAATAATACGCATATGTAACGTAGGCTTAGGTATGTTCAAATACGAAGTAGCCTTGTTGTCACGTGCAAGAAAACAGACACACTTGACCTTTAAGTGGTTGACGAGGCAGCATCTGACATGGGTAACTGCCTCAGTACATATTATAAAACAAATAAGAATCGTTTGATGTTTAAGGTAAGGTTTAACTGAGCCGAAGTCAAAACAGCAAAGGAACACAAATTAACTTTCCTGTAAAGCTTCAGATACTGCAGTGTTGCTGTTCTGTTTAGTCTACGTGAAACTTTACTGCTGTATTCAAATGTTTTTACCATTTTTTAAATTTATGCACACGATAGGTCAGCTAATGATTATTGAATTCTCTTGGCATACAGATCAAGTTCTTTAGTTTAACTTTTAATGCTGTTCCATTGAAAAGGAAGCTTATGGCGAATTTGGCAGAACTTGCATTCAAGTTGCTCCACGGGTATTCATTAACCATAAACACTGCATAAACACCAGCTTTCAAACACCAGCTTTCTTAATAGTAGTCTTGTAAAATTCAATCTTTACTGTTTTGATTCCAAATTCCTGTATCAAAATGTTACTGTCTGTATTTTATTTTATTTATTTTTATCATTACATCATCTGAAGCAACTTACCCCAGTGAAGATATTCAACAAACAAGGTTTGATCTACTAAGCTCACCAGCAAAGAACAACATTAAAAGTGGGCTTGGATATGACAACGAAATGCATGCCTGTATGGTCTTTTCCAAATAAAAGATGAAAAAAAAAACCACACTACCATAAGTTTACAGAGATACATTAGTCACGCAACAAAATTTCAACGTAAACTTACCCCTTAACCACCTTAAGGTTTGTCAAAGTTGGTAAGTGGTTAGTTTAGTCAGACTTTTGTGGTACGAGTATTTTGCTCTAGGAAAAGACCGTTGGAGTATGGATTGTCGTGGTATTAAAACCCGTTTTTGTATTGTGAATTTAAATTCAGACCAGAACAGTGTATAAATCCGAAGTTTCTCAAAGGACAGCTGATTTTTAGTTGACGAATCGCCACAACATGGATCGTAGATCCACAGTCGAAATCGAGTCAATTTTTGCTTCCCCGGGGCAAGTGAGTACCTTGCAAAATGACCAAAATACACGAAATAAAGGAAAGGCGATCTGCTGATAACTGTTCCAATACACAAATTGCGTCACGTGTTTACAACCTTGGCTAATTTAATCAAAACATAGAAAGATGCAGCAAAACAGGACGGAAAGCCAATGGCTCAAGATGGGTTTATTAAATACGGATGCAAGCATATAAATTTTACGTTGCCTTTTGGACTTATATGTCAGACTGCCTGGGCAGGGAATCGAACCCACGACCTTTGAAATAAAAGGCCGAGGCCTACCACTGACTAAGCAGTAGGACCTCGGCCTTTGGTTCGATTCCCCGCTCAGGCAGTCTGACATGTAAGTCCAAAAGGAAACGTAAATAGGTTTGCATCCTTATTTATTAGAGCATACGCAGTAACACCAGTCGCAAGAAGCAAAGATAGAACGACTGGAGAATATCCTTCCTGTTTTGGTCGCATGTATTCCAAAATGGTGACGGTTTTAGAAGCTAAGGCATCCGAACTGACTGGTTTATCAAAAAGTATTATCGTTTAACATGAAAAAGTGATTTCGGAGCTGTGAGGGAAAAATGTCAACTCTGGGAAAGATGCACCCTCAAGGGAAAGGTACGAATATTCATTTTGTACGTCGCTATGATGAGTTCACGGTAAATGAACCTGAAAGAAAGTCCATGAATTTTATTCGTGTTGTTAATGCTCGTACGTAATAGCACCTGCGCATTTGGTTGATTCTACGGCGTACTTTAAATAATGGTGACGTGAATGGTCATACGGTATGCAATTCGACTTTATTTGGAAGTTATTATCCCAAAGAATTTTAAATTTATCACACTGTTGGGGAAGCAAAATTACATAAAAACCAAGACAGTTATGTAATTTGGGTCTTTTCCGTTATTTCACCACCAGCTTTTCTTTTTCTTTTTACATTCACAGGTACGTGCTTATAAATATAAGTAGTGTTTAACTACCAACAGGCCCACTTATACCAACCCTATGCTAAGGAAATGTGGTCCCACAACTTAAGTAAAGCACCATAAGAGCAAAGTGTCCCCTCTCAAAGCTGGGGGTGCTCGGGTCTTTTTACGAAGTGTCGAAGTACCGCTGAGGTTAAGTGTCGTCTAAAAAGTGCCACAGAGGTGCTCGTGACGGCCAAGTCCGAAAGTGAATTCCAGGGCAGAACAACAAACACGCGCTGCAAAGTAGGCTCTACAAGATTCCGATTTGAACTTGGGATGCATTAACTTTAAAGAATTACCGCGTGTAGATGTGACTGGTCATGCCTCGAAAAAAGGGTGGTCAGCACACAGCATGTCATGTAGGATACTGTATGTCAAGATGAGATCAGACTTCAGTCTGTGCAGTTGAGTCTAGATTGAAGGTGGTTAAGCGCAAAAAGTAGGGCAAGGCCTACAAACCCTTGAGCCGCTTAGTAAAGCATCTTTGCACGAATTCAATCTGGTCAATGTCTTTCAGCAAGGGTGGTGACCAGACCGGGGTTGTGTATTCCAGAAGAGGCCTGACAAAGACATTGAAAACCCAAAGCTATGTGTCGCGGCTACCAGACGTGAAACATTGGTTGACAATAATTGCAAGGTGACGGAAGGTAGCAGAGTAAGGGAATTTCCGAACAGTTGCCCAGCTCGAGATATCGTTGGTAGTTTCCTGCAAGGATGCCACATCGGAGGCATCGGCGAATTTTTAGGTCATCAGCGAATATTCAGCCAAGAACCGTGTCGGAATTGCAGTTCAAGCTATTCAAAAAGTGTCAAAACGTTGAGGACCAAGGACGGAGCCCGGAGGTACCCCATTGGTGGTTTTCATGAAGGAAGAGAGCACACAATCCAAGAGTTCCAGCAATCCCCCGGATATCCAGCACTTTGTTATGTTACATAATGTTATGTTAGGTTATTGTTTTTGGTAATCAATGGAGCACACAGGAGGAGAGGGGACAAGTAAGCTACACGCTGGGGCAACTGTTCCCCCCTCCACAGACCTGGGGTATGTTAGAATAGGTTATGTTTGGTCAGTGACGTATCCTGTGGAAGGTGCGGGCGGGGGGAAGCAAGCTGAGGTTGGTCGGTTCGTTGAATCAAATGATTCTGGCTAGGGCGACTTTCTCCCCACCCTCTCCACGACCTGAGACTAAATAATTGCCAGCGTAATTTATGTAATTTGGGTTGGGAATGTGCTAAATCCAGCTGAAAAAAAGTTCGGCGACGGGGGCGGAAGGTCGGCCATAATTGGTGGGAGTCCTGCCCCCCCCCTCCCCCTTAACGTTATCCCTTCCTGGGAATATATAATTTACCGAGTAGTGTATGCAATTTTGGTATTATGTTACGTCACCAGCAGCAGTTTTTGAATTGTGATTTTAAATTCACAATACTATACGGTCATGTAATACGAACAAACGAAGTTTCGCTTTTTAAGTTTCGATTTGGGCTAACATGTTTAGTTCACGATTCGCCACTACATGGATCGTAGGTAGCGCTACAGTCAGAGAGTACCTTGCAAAATGACCGAAATAAATGAAGGTCGCTCTCCTGATCACTTTCACCTACCCGAGTTTACAACTTTGGCTAAGTTAATCGAAAAGCAAACAGGTACGGAGCATGCGCAATGACCAGAAAATATCTATTGCAATTATTCCAGTATGGCGCCGATTTTAGCTGCGACTGTTTAAGGCGTCCTAACTAACAGCTTTATCAAAACGTACTGCAGTTTAACATGAATTAATTTCGGAGCTGTGAGAAGAAAATGTCAATGATGGGAGAGACGCGTCCGAAGGGGCAGGTAAGTATGACTCGTTTACGTCGGTATGATGAGTTAACGCTAAATGAAATGCACGAATGGTCGTACGGTATGTAATTCGTCTTTATTTAGAAGTTATTTTCCCAATGGCTTTAAATTTCTCACACGGTTGGGGAAGTATAATTACGTGAACCAAGGCATTATGTAATTTGGGTATGTCCCGCCATGTCACTACGAGCCTTTTTGTTATTTTTTTTAATTTTTACATTCACAGGCACGTACTTAGGTTGTATTGTGTTATGTTAGGTCATGTATCTTAAGCCCGTATTCCGAACGCAGACTTAGTACTTGACTTCAACTGGAGAACGTGCTTAAGTACGTGATGGTATTCTTTTACCTTACTTAACTCGAGCACTGACTCCAATCCTGAGTAACTTAAACCCGTACTTGAGAATGGTATTCTGAACGAAAACTCAGACTTCAACCGATGCTCAAAGTCAAGTTTCAATCACGGAATCTCGAGAAAGGTACGAGGTATGCTCAAGTCTCCCCTCAAGCAAGAAGCGGCTTCGCTGCTAAACCGTTGTGCATTTTGGCAGCCCTACGCATGGCGGGGCAATTGCAGTGACGATTGCGAGGTTTTCCGTATGGTGGGCATTTCTTCACGTGGTAGAGAACAACAGCTACATCCTCTTTTGGTTGGAGTGCAGAGACGAAAGTAGTATACAAATGTATGCGTTAAGGTATACACTTATAGCAAACTCATAGCGAATAAATTCGTATTTTCCATGTTTTAGATTAGATTAGATTAGATTAGATTAGATTAGATTAGGTAGAAGACGTTGCAAAGCCAAGGCTTAGGAAGCACTCAAACCACAATGTACCGCAAAACAAATCAGTGCTTCCAAAAGTCAAGTCGAGGCTTGAAGCTGTCAAGAAATGAAGCCGATACAATGTGCTCCGGGAGGGAGTTCCATGCACAAACACTCCTTTCAGTGAAGAAGAATTGCCGGCAGTTAAGTCTTGAAACAAGACCCTGCAATTTAAAGCTGTGGCCTCGGTTACTGTAAAAATTACGAGATGAGATCACCCCTATCAAACCTCTCACGACGTGAAGGAGTACTGAGCTGTTTGAGTTGTTCATTGTACGGAAGGTGACGAATAGAGGAACACCACTTCGATAGTTTACGTTGGCAAGTTTCTATTTTGTCGAAGTGCGCAGCATAAAAAAGTCTCTAAATTTGCGAGCAGTAATCAAGTATACTGAACAAGAGAAGCCCAAAGTACACGTGTAAATACAACACAACCCTAAGCCTAGTGCACTTTGAGCTTGAACGAAGTATACTGAAGAAGAGAACGAAGTATACTTCGTTCCAGTGCATACATTTTCCTAATCCTAAGCAGTAATCAAGAACGGGTCTCACAAAGGTCTTGTACAACAAGGCAAAAGAAACAGTACCAAGAAAAGAAAACTTTTTAAAAACATAATGAGCCATTCGGAAGGCTTGGCGAGTAGCCACGTCTACAGTACAGATTATAGAGCTGTGATCTACAGCTAGTTTTTCTCCTTTTTTAAAAAAAATTTTATTTCCGTAGTAAACAATAGTGTACATAAACACTATGAAGCCCTGGCTTCTACAAAATCAATCTTAGCAATGTGAGTAGATGGCAGTACATGCATAAAAAAGGAAATCTGTGTTAACATAACAGCTCAATAATTAAAACGTAAATACAAAATATTATATAAATGACAGACAGCTTTTTAAGTTGTCATCACCCAACACCTAACTTTCGTGCTTTTCCGTAAGTATTATTCAGTGGTCCACATTTCTTTAGTTAGATTTAAAAAACTTCTAATAAATACCTTAATATTCTAACATTTGCACCCATAACATTGTTGTTTACCAGTATTGGCTTAATATAATTTGTATCATATCAAAAACCAAAACTGGTAAAAGGGGCCACCAAGTTCCGAACGTATGGCCTTTAAAAGGAATGATATCAACACACCAAAACATTCGCCAAGTTAATCGCACCGCTTAATAGTTCGAAGGTTAAATGAAAACTAGAACATTGCTACTTTCGGTAGCAATGTTCAAGTTTTCATTTAACGTTTAAAGTATTATTCGGTGCGATTAAGTTGCCGAATGTTTTGGTGTGTTGATATCATTCCTTTGAAGGGCCGAACCAGTCGAAACTTGGGGACCCCTTTTACCAGTTTTGGTTTTTATTATGATGTCACTCATTTTTTTTAAATTGTGTTTTGGCTCAACTCCACTACTGTGCAGATGTGTACTATAAAGTGCCACGTCAACAAGAAACTGGTTTTTAACAATTTGCTACTAACTTTTGCCTATAGGCCGAACCATTCTCTACTTAGTCACCTCTTTATGGGTTTTTGGTTTGATTTAAATTTTGTTGTAATTTGTATTACAATATTTAGTTAGTTTTGGTGTGTTGATATCACTCCTTTGAAGGGCCGAACGACTCTCAACTTAGGGGCCTTTTTACCAGTTTTTGGCTTTGTTTATTTTGCTTTGTTTTTACAGTTGGTTTATTTTTCGTGAATTGGACGTGAATACAATTTCTTTGCAACGTTGTTTAGATTTATCGTGATGCACTAATGTGTATCTAGGCACGTACGTCAGTATCCACGTTCTCATTGTCCGAACTTTGGCCGTCCAATGAGAGACGATACCGACAATACTAACAATGGTTATAACAATATTTTCGAACTTACGCGCCCTCCCACGCCATCCCTGTTACGTCCCCAGGCTCCAAACTATAAAAGGTATGCAGTTCGTATTGTACTGCACCCATTCGTCCAATTTCATAACTGGAAGCCTCCCCGTTATCTCGGTATCGATGAATAATACCCTATGGGATTTAACATGGGGATGAGCGAATTAGCTAGCTAACACATTTACAACGTTATTGAGGGTCAGATTTTGCATTGAAAGCACCTTAGCTGGCATTCCTAAACGAGTTAATTATTGTGAGGTGGGTCATTGCTCTCGATTTCAACACAATTTAGGTTTTTTGTTCCGCATTATTATTTTTCCCCAAGTACCTAAATTGTGCCCAACAAGATATAAAACACTAACGCTATGGCGCCGCGGTACAATGGTTTACAACCTCGACAATTGAGCTGATGTGATGTTTGATGTGATGATTATTGCCTAACTTGGCGCGACACACTTGCTGTTAATTCTTTTTCTTGTTTCTTCTTCACAAAGGACAAGAAACGCTTTCGCTATATTCGTCCATTCCAAGCGATAGTTTTCGCAATATTTTCGGTAGGTTTCAGCGACTGTGCCAAGCCGCTACGACGGAATAACAGAAAAAAAATGCGTCTGAAATTTTGTCATAGGTTTTAAATGTTGCAAAACTGGGTCATACAGGAAAGCTAACATGGAGGCATGCACCAATCACATAATTTCGTAATTGTTAAATTCTTAATTTTTTATTTTATTTCTCGTTTTACGTACATATATTGAACTCATTTTAGTTAAAAGGAAGATCTGTGCGTGTGTTTAAGTACCGGTACATTTATCGTAGAGTTTTGCACAGTAAAGTTTTGAATAAAGACAAGGTCATTTAGTTCATATTAAAATCCACGGGCCTAGCAGATCAAATTATGATCTTTCTAGCCTAAGACGTAATATTTAAATAAATTTATATTTAATTACAAGAATTATATAAGGATGTTTACGTAAAGTAAGCAGGCGAGTAAGCGGATTTTGGCGTTAGCATAGTGTCGTATTTCGTCAGCAGAGGGCGGTAACACTTTCACTTTCGGTATCGCTGTTCCATCCTTGGTCTTTCGGTTATTATTTTCATAAAAAATAATAGTGTTAACAATAATGCCTCCACAATGGTTTACTGTACTTGATTCTCAACTTGTATGCGTGTTTACATGAAGTTAGCACCGTATTTTGTCAAGAATATGCATTTTATATGTTTTCCTACGGAAGCCTATAGGACTTTTCTAAGAAACTTAGGAATGGTATTCTGTAACTCGTGCTTGGCTAAGCATGACTTTAGAAATTTTGCTCAAGTCAAGTCAAGACGTCGTTGGGAATATCAAATCCATACTTGACTTCAATCCATGCTCAGTGAAGTGGTACTTGGGGCCAAATATTGAGTCAGCGTTCGGAATATGGGCCTAAATCACTGGCACACTCAAGACAGGGGTAGAGGGACAAGCAAGCTGTGCTAATTGCTTCCCCACCAGATCTAGGGTATGACTAAATACAGATTCAAACCTATTCACGTTGCCTTTTGGACTTATATGTCAGACTGCCTGAGCGGGTAATCGAACTCAGGACCTTTAAAACCAAAGGTTGAGATCCTACCGCTCAGCCACACTGACATGGCCCCATACTGACATGGCTCAGCGGTAGGACCTCGGCCTTTGCTTTCAAAGGTCTTGGGTTCGATTCCCCACTCAGGCAGTCTGACATATAAGTCCAAAAGGCAATGTTTGCATCTGTATTTAGTTATTTTTTGTGAGCCTTTGGCTTTCCCGTCTTTGACCTGCGGTATGTTAGAGTTCGTTACGTTTGGTTCAGTGGCGCATTCGGGAAAGGGGAGGGGGCAAGCAAGCTGCGGAAACTTCTTTTCCCCCAAAGCCCCTTTCAAAGACCGCACATAAGTTTTGCTAAGGCCGCGGTAAATATGAAATGTTAACTTACCGTGATCGTACTTATTTTCCTGTGACCATAGACGTGCTTTTGGTATGAACTGTTTGTGTGGTACAATGTACCTCCTGTCGTACAT
>JAHWFP010105748.1:3245-31105 GCA_023313725.1 Lithobius niger
TATATATATATATATATATATATATATATATGCCGCAGCACCAGCTTATATATAAATCAGACGCGTTAAAGCATATTATTTATAAATGAAAGACGAGTGTACAAAATTATTTGCAAATTGGAGTCACTATTTACAAATAATTAGTAACCAGTATCGGGAGATTTATAAATGTATTGCTTTGATCTGCCGTTTTATATATTGTTGTGAAAATATATAAATGTTTGGTTGATGGAGTCCGATTTATATATTTGGGTAACAACAGTTCAAATATTTGTAAATCACAGCAAAAGTTCCGTAAATGCGACAAAAAATATAGTAGTTTTCAACTTTACACATGGCGCCCCATAGTCACTGTATACCCGTAGTTATGGACACCCTCGATTAATTAGGGTCCGGTCATTATTTATCTCCCGGGGGGGCCAGGTCGAAGTAAATTGGGGGAGTCATGGATTTTTTTTAACTCTTTCGACGGGGGGGGGGGGTGGTGGTGTAAATGTGTTTTAGGCTCATTAAACGAGGGTAAATCACACACAAAAAAACCACTAATCGCACTGGAGAAATAGTAATTTTTGGAACTTAAAAAAGACATTTCCTGCAGACAAAATTTCTGAGTACGCCGTAGCTTCTACGGGCAAGCCCCCCCCCTTCCCGACCCCTCCCCGAATCATGTAAGTTTTTCTAAGACTGACGTTATTTCTAGTGCCATCCGGTGAATAGTTGTAGAAAACCACTTTCTAAAAAAGCCTTTGCACCGTGTGGTATTTTTCATGTTGCACGTGTTGATGTAAGTGGAATGGACATGCTGAACTCTAACTCATATTACATCCCTTACCTCAAAAGGTATTCTGCCGTCATGAATCTCGGCTCAAAGTTGGCTTGAAGAACAACTTTTTTGAATGTTTTCAAGAACAACATGCTTCGCTTTTCACACAATTGGGAACCTATCGACACGAAATTAGTCCTTACTATTTTTAATTAGCACAGAAAAAAAAATCATCTATGCTTAACCTGAAAAGGCATAATAAAAGTTTACTTTTTGCGGTGTGGATTTCAGAATATGTGTGGATCTTGGGTCAATGGAGTAAAAAGGACGGTAACAGATTGTGTGAAAGCAAACCAAGCAGTGCTACATAAAAATACAAACAACGTTTCGAAAATTTTCAATTTTCGTCATCAGGTTAGCAATAACATTAAAGCATGGCAAAAGCCACTAAGTCATCCTACGTCATCCTACGTTTTATGCTTTTAACGTAGGATGACTTAGTGGCTTTTGCCACACTTTAATTTTATTGCTAACCTGATGACGAAAGTTGAAAATTTTCGAAACGTTGTTTGTATTTTTATGTAGCACTGCTTGGTTTGCCTTCACACAATGGATCTTGAGTCGGTAGGGTCTTTTTTTTTTCAGGATTTTGGGAGGAGGGGTCATCGAAAATCTGTGATGTTCATACCGACCTGGAACGTCAGGGAAAACCAGGGTTGCAAACCAGCCCTGCAAAGAGAGCGGCAGTTTATTCTGTGTAATTAGGTAACAAATTAAAAAAAAAGCACAAGTGTCAGGGATACTTAAAGAAATAAGGCAGGAAAAATCAGGGATAGTCAGGGATACTCATTTTGAGATATGAGTGTGAACCCTGATCAGGAGTTGTTCCACACTTTGAATTCCGCTGCTCTCTCCCCAGCCATAAACAATGACATGTCCCGTAGCCGGCTATCTACTGCTGTAGCTAACAGCGCCATTCCAGTAGCAAAAAACGTGAACCATCGTTCCTCAACCCCTTTGAGTAGCGTATCGTACTTCGGCTTCGGCACGCAATTTAGACGGCCCTTCTCTTATTATGTTTCGTGTTTCTCTAGCCTAACTTCCGCACGCTTATTCGTCCTGTTTTCTCCCTTTCTTTTTTTTTTTAAACATTTCTTTCACGTCGAACAAGGAATTCCCGCTGCTTTGCTTTGCCTCACTACAGTTGATCGCCAGAATTTCCAAGTGCGTTCTAGCCACCCGCCCCCATACCCAATCCCCCTCGCCGCCCGCCACACTCCTCCCCTCCACTTGATTCGTTGCATTTCCCGTCGACGACATAATTACAACTGTAATTACGACGATACCGAAAGAACGATGGAACGAGTGTTTGCAGTTTTCCCCTCTCCAAACTTCACCGGAAACAGTGAATTTCAAACATTTCAGCAAGAAACAACTGAGCTCTCATTAGGTAATAACCTGACTCGGGAGCTACTTGACTGGAGAAAACAAACATTTTGAGACGGAGTTAATCTGCCTCGAGTTTAAAAAGAGAGTTGGGAATTCCGATTTGAAGTTTTCTTTCGCACGTCGTACGCGCTGCTAAGGATATATATGTATATGTATACTCAAACAAATGCTACTACGATTTATAATCTTTTTTTCTCTTTTTTTTTTTTTTTTTCAATTAATTTCTCCGGCCTTAAGCTGAAGCCACTTAATGTTTGTTTTGCTGGAACAGTTTAATTAATTTACAACTTTGGAACGTTGAGGAAGGAAGTTAGCTAAATGATTTGCGCGGACAAACCGGTTCTCCAAAACATATTCGCGTTTGGTTGTTTCTCCCGGAACAGAAGTAAGTTTAGCAAACTGTCGGGCGCACCTGGGGCTTTGAAAAGGGAAACTTCCGACCGAAACGAACAATCTGCATTAAAGAAGGACCTCGTGAGAAGACAAGAATCACTAATCAGTGAAAGAAAGAAAAGACTGGGACTCGAACCCAGGACATCCACTTTGCTACCGGGTAGCTACTGGCTACAGGCTCCAGCTGCGCTTAATAACTGTTCATTCTTTCTCAGTGATGACCTAAAGGTCATAGACATACACAAGGAAGGAAAGCACGTCGACTTCTTGGCCACTACACTAAAAATAATTTAAGTAATAAATAAAGAATAAATCATAAGGTAAAGGATTAACGAAGTAAACAGTCTGCATTAAAGACTGGCCTTTTGAGAATACAAGAATTACAATGACAAGGGGCGACAGATTGCTTATTTTTTTTAGCAACCTGCACGTTATTTTGATGTATAATATACATGATATTGTTAGGGGACTGGTCTATTGCCCTCCTGTTACGGAATACATCACTAATATGTTGGAACCCTCCTAAGTGGCTTCCATTTGCGTCATTAGGCCTATTATTATTAATCATTATTAGGCCTATTTTTTCATTGTTAAGCCTATTTTTCAGTAATTAGACTTATAATTTGCGTTAGCGAATATTTTCTAGTCAGTTTAGTTACAATGTAAAGTCAAACTACCCCAGCACGCCAAGTAGTTTTTCTCCTCGACATGGAGTGAACAAAAACAGAAGAAGAACACTTAGTGTCCTTCAGAAGCAATAGGGTGAATAACAATGCTTTCCCAAGCACATAAGCGCGGTCACCAACTTCGTTGCCACCCCTTGATTTTATGATCAGTTCAAATAATCGGATTTGCAAAACTCAGACTTCGTTTTATCGTTTGTATCGTTAGCTGTACATCTTTCACCTTCCGTGGGTCAGGCTCCTTGGCAGAAGAAAACTCGATAATGGGGGGTGCCTACCATGAGATGGACATGTCACATGCAATCACTAAACAATTGAAAATAAAATCAGACTTATGTTCGAAGCATATATCATTACAGTCCATAAAGGAAGGATTATGAACACCATCAAAAACTTTCCAATCATGAATATTTGGGCTAATTGTTTTTAAAAATTTGCCAGTGAATGTGTTGTAATGTTTGCTGTTTGTACGCCTTTCTGTCTCATTTTTACATTGTGTTGAGGTATCGTTTGCGTTTTAGTGACGAAGCATTGAACATATCAGGCCGAAATTAAAATTTGTGTGTATTGCCAATGTCTTTGTGGGATTACAATTATTTTGTAATCCCAAAACTTTAATATTCTAACCCTGTTTTTAAATGCATGAACTAAATTGTCATAAAAATTGTTAAGCAGAAATCTTAATGAAATGGACATTGCAAGTTTTGAATGCAGCCGTCTAAGGACTTGAGGGATCAGTAAGAGAAAAGGGAACAGGAGCCTAACTTTCGGTTGCTCGCGCCTCTTACGAGCTTTTCTGTAGTCATTAGCATTGATGGCGGGGCTTGTAGCGCGGATTAACAACGCACTTGCAGCTTGAAGGCATTTTTTTTCGTGCTTTTTTTCTATTCCGCTAATGTGGTTTCTTGTAACGCATTTTTTATTTTGGCGTGCGTCTTGGTTGAATTCTGCTAACGATTCTTAACAAACTTGAAACTCGAGATCACAAAGTCAGGAAAAAACATATCAAAGATAAAATATGGAGTTGGCCTATTTTTCCTGCGTGCTTAGGGCATATTACTAGTATGGCGACACATGTAAGTGTAGGCCACAGTTCGACCCAAGATCATACACAAAAAAATCAAGCAATTACAAGAACTTCTCCAAAACCTTTTTATCAAATAAGGCTGATCAGTTTCAAGCAGAGCTTAGTTTATGCTAACCCGTGAAGAGCCAGTCAGCTACGTGCAAGCTACTTTCTAAAATGATCACGTTTTAATCATGCGCGCGGAAAAAAAGCCGAGGGAAAAATGTTTCCGGCTGTTTCTGGCTGGTTGTTGTTGTTATTATGATAAGAGTTAGGTAAGGTCTGTTGCCTTGGCTCGAATTTCACCAGACAGAGTCAGGAACTTTACCAATCAGCTAAACGTTATTTCCCCCCATCCCGCTTCTTTCCCATCAGCTGTATTCCAGAATTTTTCCACAGTTTTTTTTCTCTTATAGATTCATTTGAATATCCTACTAATCAACTGATGAAAACGCGTGGAGTAAAATAATTTATTTAAGCTCGTCCATTTTACGAGGACAAGCATGCAAGTTATTTAAAACAAATTGAAAGTTTGGCTTTATCGTGCTTATAGCTATAGAGCATTATTTCTAAACTAGAGGAAGCCCGTGTTTTGCACGGGACCGGGCACTTTTCCCGGGACACATTTCCCGGGACATTTTCCCGGCACTCTTCCCGAAGACTTGTCAGATTGATCGACCACTCATGCCTGGCTCCTTTTTAACTGCACGTAGAGTGGGAGAGTGCATTTTCAATGCGGGCGCGAGGAGGGGAGAAGTGGTTTCCCTTTAGGCTTTCCTTTAGGCTTTCCTTTTTCTTTTAGCCGGTCTCCGATATTATTATAAAGATTACGACAAAAAAATTATGTTCACGCACTGTCAAGTACATAGCTAAATAATTTGAGGAATTCGAAGCCTTGATTATATTCCTAACAAATTCAACTTCATGCACCTTATGCGAACCCTGGTAGGCCTACATTTGTGTGGTTAGACCTAATATTTGTATGATTAGGCCTAACATTTGTATGATTAGGTCTACCTTTGAGCTGTTAGGCCTATAAATCACATTAGAGAAAACTTACTAATCCCTCTTTAGTCATAGCGTAGGAAGCCGAAACTAGACTCAGAATACGAAGTAATTTTTTTCTTGGGCGCAGAGTGACCAAAAATCACAAGTGTAACCTCGTGTCCTTTAGGTTCGATTGGCTGATTCTCTTCCTGGCATGTTTATATAGATGGTTCTTCCATCCAGACTCCGCCAAATCTCCAACTTTTGCTCATAATCGTTTCTTTTGTGGCGATCAAGAAGTAAGTTTATTTGAATCTTGCATGTTCTAGCCCTTAGGCCCGTATATTTCTTTTTACGCAACAAACTAGCCACGTGCCTCTTTACTTATTGAATGTAAATTTGGTGCGTCCACGTGCACCTGGGAGCAAGCGGTCAGTGTTAACGGTATCACTGTCACTAGTTGGCGCCCATCTAGCGGCTCACCTCCGTTTCAAAACGGTCGATATATAGAAAAAAGCGCTCGTGATGTCGTTAGGCTTAACTGTACCACTTGCTTCCTGGTGCAGTGGGCGCACCAACTTTACAGTCAATAATTAAGGAGGCACGTAGCTTGTTTGGTGTAAAAAGAAATTTATTTGTATGCTCCTTCGTCTGTTGAAAGTAAAGGCTAGACAGAGCTAGATAGCGGCAAATGGCTATTATAGATGCCGCAGCTTGTTATTTGGTGGCAATCCCCCTTTAAACATATGCAGTTTTCTCAATTGCACATTTGATTGTGTACATTCAAAATCCGTAATTTTTATCCGTGTACGTTTTCACAAGAAAAGTAAATCTTCAATCATATAACCCTATTTTTTAAAGAAACACTTGACGTTTTTGTTTGTAATCTTGTGTTTAAGTCATGGTACATCGCTTGGCTTTGGTATGCCTGCAAGGTGTACTTTGGTGTTCCATTACCGACATAATCAAGACTAACCTGAGTCTATTTTTTCAAAATATGGTTTTGCTTTTGTCTTCGTCTTAAATTCTCCACATTGATAAATACTTAACAACATTAATCTAACTATAGCTTGACCACGCTTTCCAACGAAGTATGCCTAACTCGTCGCTACGTTTAAGACGTGCACGCAAGGTGCCCTACCCTACTAGGCGAAACAGGCAATATTAGAAGCATGCGCCATTCTCTCATTGGCCCGACTCTAATGTTTTTCTTTTACTTGTCCAATTTGTAAAAGTATAATTACGACCACTCTTTCGGCAGCTGGCTGCGTGGGGTCGGGACTAGAACGAGAAATGGAACATGGTTGTTTGCCAGTTGATTGGTCCCAAGCGGTTATCTCACTGGGGTGGCTGAATACAGACCAGTCTTTTAAGACATTTTCTTAATGAGTATTGCTCTATCAAAAACCAATTTGTGTTTTTACCCGGGAAATTTGTAGGAACTCAGTTGCTTCGTTGTCTAGAATTCTGGGCCCAAGCTATGTTGGTGGTAGTCTATGTCACTGGATTTTACTAAAGTCTTGATAAAACTCAAGGACAAAATTGAATCGACATACTGTCTCTCGAATTCAGTCCATGTAACTAGTGGTATGCTACAGGGTGCTGTTCTTGGCCCTCTGCTGTTTGACATTTTTATTGACGCTATAACTATTTAGGCTGGTAGCTGCTCGATTACCGTTTTGCTGATGATTCTAAATTGGATAGACTCATTGAAAACACCGACGACCTAATAGCACTACAAACAGTAATAAATGGTCTCATGAATGGAAAAATGTCTTACAATGTCAGTCTGGACATCTGAGTGTGGAGACTATACCACACGTTCTGCTAAATTCAAACTGGCAACAAACTGAACTGAGTATTATTATGACCAAGGCTTTATATGCTTGGGGAGGAGCATTTGTGAGTGAGACCCCGTCTGAAACGTCTTATATTCATTCCTGTTAGTTCCGTCTAAGTTTATAGAGGGCGCCATGAGTTTTATGTGGGAATTTCTACTCAGTTTTCAGCCTAAAATTAAACTAAACTAAATGAAACTAGCTTGTATTTAATTATTATTTAGTTTATAGCTTACTTGTAATTTGGTTTACTTTAGAATTGGGCTGAAAATGAGCAAAAATTACCAGATGGAATGCGTGGCGCCCTCTGAAAACTCGGACGGAACTATAGGAATGAATGTAACACGTTTCAATAGAGACTTTTTAGAGTGACAAATTCTCCTTCCCAACCCTATAAATTCTTGTTATGACTAATGATTTAAAATTCTCCGTACATTATGCATGTTAGCTTCAAAAGCACATTAAAATTAAGACATTTTTTCTAAGCCGATGGTGTTGTAAATGCTTTTAAAACTTATGTTAGACTCATTTTGGAATATGATTCTGAGATCTGGAATTCTAACCTTAAAGAGGACGTTCGCAAAATCGAGTGTAAGGAAAGTTCAAGGAACACCTGGCGGGACGTTACAATTTAATCTCTCACCAGCGTCTGGTCTGGTCCGTGGTATCACTCGAATTCAGGAGATTTGCGACTTGTATACTAGTTACAACCTTATACGAAGAGCGATTTACCAAGGTGAAGCCTTCCCCCCCCCCCCCTTCCCCCCACCTAAGTTACGGCTACTTCAAGCCACAATAAGAGAGCAATGCCTGGAGGTCGGATTGGAGGAGAGCTAAGTATGTCAGACACCACTTCGTACTTCGTGTGGGGCGCACCAACAACGTCCTCCCCAGAGGAGGATTTGGCTTCCCGGAATGTGCGTACTTTCAAAATTAGAGTTAGACTGTATTTGATTTGGCCTTACCAGTTATCTCATTTATTGTGTTCCACATATTTTTAGCATTTTTAAAAGCGGTTGTTCAACAGATTCTGTGAAAACCGGAAATTCAGTATGGCAAACACGTTAGTGAGCTGAACCTCTGCAGAAGCGTCAAGTGTGGAAATTAGACTGATGTTGGACTGATGCTCAGCAACAGTTTGGTTAAGTTTGGTATTGGCGTATAGTTAAACAATCAATTTCAGTAAATCTTACCTTCCCCTTAATTCATTTAAAACTTTTGTAACGGTAGGGACGAATTAATAAAAAAGTACCAAGCAATCCGAATACCGCAATAAATGTGCAGCTGCGTCTGAAGTGGTGGTTTAACACGGATTTCCGTTCAAAGTTGTTCTGTCTAGACAATAAGCTGATACTTCAGCTTCTTGACTCATGATCCTCATTTTCCCTGTGGGCTCGTAGGGTGACCAACCGGCTGTAATCCTTCCTACCAACTTTTCAAATAACAAAGCAAAGCTAGATGAGTTGGGGCAAAGAAGAACGATATATGGTGTGGTACTCGTTCAGTCTTTAAGTTAAGGCGTAACAAAACAAAGGCGTGCGTAAAACACAACGTCTACTGTAGGTGTTGTAAACCACAACATGTTGTGACTACAACGTGTAGTAAAAAAGGAGACAAATAGGTGTTGTAATAGACGTATTATAATGGACAATCCATGGTCAGGTGACCCGACTTAATACATTTCTTGTTTAAAGTTGTTAAGACGATTACCTAGAGACGATTTGGGCATCACCTTCCTCCTTCTTTTTACCAGATCATGTGCTTCTTTTCCAAAGTCAACGTCATTTCCACAACATACACCAGTCCAATCCCGTATACTTACCATCATTTTGACGTTAATCGCGAACCATACTCTTCTTTCGCTAAATTGCTAGATGGAAAAGAAACGTACGGTATTCGTATGGCTGCACCAATGCAATATTCTGCAAACTTATTTTGGACTTTTATAGAATTCTTACAATTATTACGATCTTTATATAAAGCAATGTGCTACTTTGGATCGCCGTTTTGGATATCCCAGCCGTATTACATTCTAAACTTCCAACATTGCCTTTTTTAACAGCTGCAACAGCTCTGTCGTCGGGATAGTTGTTTGATTCTGAAGTACCCCTTCAACGAACAAAGGAAATACGATTTTGCCCCGTCAGACTACAATCAAACTTTAGTAACAATATCCCACGTGTAACCACGAGTATCCCACGCATCTGTTCAACGCGTATTGTTAAAGCATTGTTGCACGGTGGAACGTATCTGATATGTGATTCCGATTTTTCCCTACGTCGAACAAAAGAAGTAAGAAATTGGCCATCAGTCAACAACGAAATTATTGTGACAACACGACTCTCGGAACGAACGTCACATTAATTTCACCGTGGTTATATCAAAGTACACTGTTGGTTGATGAGCATTGTGGATGTGTTTTCAGGGACAGAACTTGTGGACGTTGTGAGGACAGCATGAAAATAGGACTAAGGTCCAGTGGCATGCTGTGGAACTCATTATTGTCCATGCTGGCTGCAAAGAATTGATTTGTTGGGAAGAGGGATTGAGTATGAGTTGTTGTTGGTTGCTGTTCGTATTGGGATTAGGTTAAGGTTGTACGTAGGTATAGGAAAGAGCGAATGGCTATGGGCCAAGGCTCTTCCAAATAAATTCAAATTCAAAACCAAGGAAATAATAATTTCTCCATTCATCCGAAAACGGTATTTCCGTTCAGCACTGAAAGTAGGGTAGTAGCTTTAGCATAGATTTTACAACAATAAGCCGGTGTAAGCGATTTATTACATAGAGCGACGCCCTCGGAGGCGTTTAACCAGGGGGTCGCAACTGTACTAGAAACAACGCGTTCCAAACGTCAATAACGCCAACATGGCGCCAGCCAACTTCCGGTCCTCGTTTGAATGAGATCTGATGAGATTCGCCAAAGGCCAATCCTACAATATATTTATTGATTTATTTGTTTATTTATTTATATATTTACAAAATTATTGTAACCCCCTATATAAAGAGCATAACAGCAAATTCAGATTAAAACAACAATTTTGCGAATCTCATTCAGGCGAGAGCAAGGTGAGAAGAATATGGTAGTGCCACTTATTGTACCCCTTTCTTGCCTGTCTCGCCTCTGCTCTCGCCTGAATGAGATTCGTGAAATTGTTGTTTTAATTTCAAATTGATGTCATGCTCTTTGTAGGGGGTTACAATAATTTTGTAAATAAAATAAATAAATAAATATATTGTAGGATTACCATATTCTCTCTCTCTCATATATCGTTCTAGAATACACATCCCATAATTCATCATTCTGTCGTAATTGTGCGATTCAGGTAAATACGTATTGAGCAGGTTACCAAAAAGTGTGAAAACACTGTACATCTTAAAAATGATGCAAAAATCAATTTCTAAAATCGAACAGCTATTGGAAAATTAGTGCTAACTTTTTTCCTATGCTAGGATAAATTTGTAAAGAGTATATCACAGCGTAGCTGTAGCCATGCGTGTTTTTCCCTACTCGACGGACTTGTGCTTAACGAACATTGTGTACCCCACGATAATCATTATGGCGGCTGCCATCCCACAATCTCAGGGCGGAGGTATCGATTCTGGCTGCGCCTTAAGACTGAACCTGCTTGTCCGGTAAACGCAGTTTAGCATATTTCGTCCTATGTAGAACCGGACAAGCATTCACCGGACAAGCAGATTCACTACTTAGGCGTAGCCAGCATCGATACTTCCGCTTAAAGATTATGGGATGGCAGCCGCCTTAATGATTATCATGGGACACAAAATATTGGAGAAACACAAGTCCGACTAGTCGAATAAAACACGCATGGCTACAGTTACACTGTGATACTCTTTGTAAAATGTATCTTAGCACAGGCAAAAGTTTGAAATAATTATCCAATAGCTGTTGATTTCGGAAATTAATGTTTGCATCATTTTTAAGGTATACAGCGTTTTCACATTTGTGGCAACGTGCTCAATACATGCATTACCTTCATCGCACAATTACGACAGAAATGATGAATGGGATGTGTATCCTAGGACGATATATGGTAAACTGCAATATGGTACTCCTATATTATTTATTTATTTTAGTTACAAAATTATTGTAACCCCCCCCCCCGACCCCGACAGAAATTTCAGATAAAAACAACAATTTCACGAATCTCATTCAGGCGAGAACAGAGGCGAGAATGGAGTACAACCAGGCGTAGCCATATTTTTTCTCTATGGCGGCGCCTGGTTGTACGGTTGTACCCCGTTCTCGTCTCTGCTCTCGCCTGAATGAGATTTGTGAAATTGTTGTTTTAATCTGAAATTGCTGTCATGCTCTTTATAGGGTGGGGTTACAATAATTTTGTAAATAAATTAAATAAATAAATATATTGTAGGATTGGCCTTCGGCGAATCTCATCAGATCTCATTCAGACGAGAACCGGTAGTTGGCTGGCGCCATGTTGGCGTTGTTGACGTCGGCCAATCGCCGGAAAGAATGATGCTTGCGAAGGATTGGAATGCATTGTTTCTAGTAAAGTTGCCACCCCTGGTAGAATTTCCTCGTACGTCACTCTACCAAAAGTGTGCATTAAATCACTTACATCGTCCAATTGTTGCAAAATCCATGCTGCAACCATTACTTGCTGTCGCGTTACTGTTGTCTTGGGTGCTTCGTCGTTGGTGCATTGTTGGTGTTGTTCGGGCTTTTCGACTCGCGACGTTTAGTCATGCGTTCGACGATCATGACGTTACACGCTTCACGCTACACGAGACGATTGTGATGTTAAATACGCCATCCTCAGTTCTCAGTTCGCAGTGTCAACGGTCATTTTAATGCTTGTCTTAAAAATATCGTTTCCGCTTACGCGTGCTGGAGATGTTCGCTGCTGGCTGTTACCTTATGTTGCCGTCCAAATTTGGCTCAGGCCTTACGTCTGGAGTGACGGAGAATCCTTTTGAGGCTTCTTCGCAGTCATTAACATTGGCGGTGGGGTCTAGCAGCTGGGATTAGCAACGGTGCTGCTTCTGGATGAAGTTTTTTTTTTTTTTTTTTAACTTTTTACTTTATCCCTTTCCGCCTGATGCACTCCCTTGTAAACCGCTTTCATCCTCGTTGCTTGATTAAAGTCCCTCCATGACTCGCAATGAAGCTGAGAAGGATGATGCAACTGGGGAGGGGGATTGGGGGGTAGAACGTTGTTGAAGTTGGGTGGGGGGGGGGGGTGAGTTGTCTACCATCCAACGCCTGCATAATGACGAATCTTGCCTGCCCTTTTCGCCATCTTGCCTGCCTCTCTCTCTAGCTTAATCACCAACGGTTCAAGACGAGACCCGGGGTTGGCGTGGGTCGCTGCCTTGGTCAACAAATTTGTTATTCTGGTGCAATAACAAGGACCCTGATGGCACACAGCTTGTAGATTTATTCTGGCCAAAAGAGAGAGAGAGAGGGAGAAAAAAAATTGTTGGACGCCTTTGAGATGACGAAGCAGAATCGTCGACGAAAACCAGATGAAGGGAAGCTGGACGATTGGCGAGATGCTAAGAGGATACCCTGACCTTGAGGAAGATGATGTGGTGGTACGCACTTCGCGAAATGAAGTCATGTGATGTTTGTTGTTAATGTTTCTTGTCATGCTTGGTTTATGGATAAAACCACTAGAGAGAGTGCATAAGCTCTGTATATAGTTGTAATAAACGACAGTTCAACCTAAACTGACTGTTGTATATATGTACTCCACCAGTGCTGCTATTAGATGGTCGGGGAAGGGATAGGGAAGGTGGAGGGGAGGGGAAAGATGGGGTGGGAGGGGGAGAGCGAAGATTAAAGCAACGGGCCCAAGAGGCGGGGCTCTGACTTTTCTACGGAAATAAAAACAAATTTTGTATACAGACTCTCGTACTAGCATTCGGCTACAAAAGTAGAGTCCGTTTGTTTTTCGGCGTTCTCTTCGTTACATCTTTAATCCGAAAGTTGTTAAGTTTTTTGTGGAGGATCTACCTCTGCCCCGGAATGGTTCAGTTGTTGAGAGAGGCCTGCTCCGACCGTAAAATTTTACGGAGAATTCGTAGGAAGAAGTCCTACCTCGACCTCAAATTTGCTCGTATGTTGGGAGAAGCCCACCACGACCTCAAAACTGTTCAGTCATTAGGGCTAAGGCCCACCTTAACCCCAATATTATTGAGGGGGGGGGGCAAGATGCCTAGTGAGTGAGAGAAGCCATGTACGAAATGTGGGGCTAAGAGATGGGTGTCGTGTGCCGAAAAATTAAATCTCAACAAGGAGTAGCCTGCCAAAAAACGTTCCTCAAAATTTGATTCTGCTAAACTGTACATAATGTCTGCGAGTTTGGAATTCCAATTTGGCAGAATCCAGGCTCGCAGAAACCGGTTCTCAAATACGATTCTGCTTAAAATGGACATTTTTACTCTGCCAAAGTGGATTCTGCTAAATTGGAGACGACCGCATGTGCATGCCACTGCAAATACTTCTATACTACATTCCACAAATATAACGCAACCAATTTGCACGCGCAGTGGCATGTATTCTTCCGCCATTCTCTGTATATGTTCTAGAGCGAAAATGGGTTTTCTTTTTTGGTGTGCACCTCTATAATTTCATCTAGTTACGACGTGACCAAGCAGTTACATCTTACTGTTTACGAAACGCTGATCCTAGTATTGTGTTGCTACCAGGGCCGTGACAAGGCATGGGTGGGGGGTCGGGAGGAACAAGCGCCCCCTCAAGAAAAACTGACGAAATCGCTTACCCAAGTTCAATTTTTTTATCGTTTTCATTTCAGTTTAAGAGTTGCACTCTTTTCTTTCGTTGTCGTGGGTGGCGAGGGGGGGGGGGGGGGGGGGGGGGGGGCTGGGGGGGAAAAATTGTGGGGGTGGGGGGAAAAAAAAAAAATTTTTCCTCCCCCAGGAAAATTCCTAGCGGCGATGCGGATTGCGACAAGTGTGTTGATTTCAAAAATTGAGCAAGTCGGAGTCGCTGTTTATTTCACCATTTTGTTCCACGCAGTCGTCGCGAACTTCTTTTGCGCGGATCTTGAAATTAGGCCATTAGTAGGCCTACCCAGTTTTAAAATTCACAAATTTTAGGTCAGTCGTTTTTAAATGATCTAAATGCACGTACGGTAACTCCAATGTCGACATTAATGGGGATTGCCACCAAAGGACATCACTAGCAATTTGCTGCTATCTAGTTCTGTCTAACCCTTACTTTCAACAGGCGAAGGAACACACAGATAACTTTTTTTTTTACACAACAAACAAGCCACGTGCCTCCTTAATTATTGAGTGTAAAGTTGGTGCGCCCACGTGAACCAGGAAGCAAGAGCCTAACGACATCATGGACGTTTTTTTCTATACATCGACCATCTTTGAAACGGAGATTTTGAACCGCTAGATGGGCACCATCTAGTGACATTGAAATAGTTAACCGGCTTGCTCCCTGGTACGCGTGGACGCACCAACTTCGTATTCAATAATTAAGGAGGAACGTAGCTAGTTTGCTGCGTAAAAAGACATTTCTTTGCGCACTCCTCTTTGCTTGTTGAAATCAAGTGCTACTGAGAACTAAATAATGGTAGACGGCGGTAGATGCTGCAACCTGACATTTTCGGTGAATATGCACCTTTATCGTTTCTTCACCTCGTAATGATAAGTAAAACTGGGACTACTTCTTCTGGCGGATGCATACTGCTGTTCGCGTGTTTGTGATTATCTGCGAACAAATTGAGAAATACACTATAGCATATCTTTCTTCGCACTTATTCTTGCAAGAGTAGGAGTCAAGAATATTTCATCAAAAATCTGTGACGATTTCCGAATTCTGTTTGATGTTTTCCAGAGATATTTTCTGTTCGACCTTTTCCCAATCCCATCTTAGTATACTTTCTGTAAGCGTAACATTTGTGTGACCACGTGTCAAACTCTTTTTTTCTATTCCTTTCTAACCATCGCTAAATTAATGACCCCCCCCCCCCCCCACACACACACACCCTGCACGTTTTAGCAGTGTTTCTTGAACGTGGCCAACGCTGGAAACTTGGCTGTTTTTCGTGTTTTGTTGCAGACACGAGTGAGTCGAGTTCCTTTGCAGCAGTCTGGCTTGTGTTGTGGGTGGTACCACTTGCCAACCATTTTCGATTGGATGTCACGTAGGCGTTTAAAAGGTTAAGCCTTCAATGACAAATGGTCGACGAGTTGCTCCTGTTCCTCCCTCAAACCGCTTACTTCCGGGAAAGGAGGGCGCCATCTTTCTTCGACTCGGATTGGGCGGGAAACGCGTTTTAGCTTTGGCATGCTGTAAATAAAAAATAACGTAAAAAATCAAATTAAGTCTTGTGTATCGGCAACCAACGAGAGAAGGTTCCTCAAACGCCAGCAATTAGTCTCAAAGACAATAAAGGCTGCATCTCTACTCCCGGAAAGAAAAAAACAAACATCAAAATCAGTGAAACAGAAGAAAAGTGTGCAGTTATGATTTGTGTTAGTTAAGAATACCAGGAGTGAATAAAGGAGTTCGATGGTGTGAAAGACTTTCTTTAAATTATCAAGTGGCTCCCCATGGCTCAGAGACGTTCTTTGCATTCTCTAACGACGGCAGAATAAATAGCTACTCGCAGCGAGGATACAAAATCCAACATGGCGTCCATTTCGGGGTTGTCGAATCGAAGGCAACTCGTCGAATACCGGCATTCAAAAATCTGTCCGTCGTCTTGTACTGCAATAAAAATTGTTTTCTAGTTGTCATAAATCGACGCTACCATGTTGCATGCTTCGTACGTCGTGTAGCGAAGCACGAGGAGGAAATTTGTGTCCGCGTTGTTGCCATGGTTACTACGTATAGACAACTTGAAAGCAGCATTATTCGGTAAAGGCGAGAATCAGCCAGCAGATTTAGTATTAACCAAGTGAAAGCTAGTAAGCGAGCAATTTGTCGTTGCATAAACGAACCCTAACACTACCAACATCTTATTAAAAAAAAAAAAACAATGCTAAGATGCTTTAACTTCCTGGCACGCGCAAGAACTCTAACGGAGTCTGGAGGCAAGATATGCAAATTCTACTCCAGTCGACCTTGGCTCCAGAAACAAAACGCCTTAAATTCTAAAAACGCTAGTTCTTGTGAAGTAACAAATGCTTGGACTGTTCGCAGCAAACGGGATACTTTTCACATAAACTTGTTGGGAAACAACCTACTCAGCGTAATTTTTAACGTTTTAAGGTTTTCCACAAAAGTAAAAACTGTCACTATTAGACAAATGTCCGCATTAGGTGAGGACCCAGGAGTCAGCATGATTGGTAGGACATGGGGTGGACTTGCGTTGGAGACTACTCCTTTATGTCGCTCCTGGTACCACGACCTACACACTTTATCGTGTTTCACTTCTTTTAAGGGCTTAGTTATTTTCGGGGGGGGGGGGGGTGGAGGAGGTGGTGATCGAGCCTTACCCTTCCACTCTACGATTTAGCATTTTTTTTTTTTAACTAAATGTACTGGTTTTAATCGGGTGTGAACCCCTTGGTTTACATCAAGGTTGGACTGATAAGATTACGCGAAAATGATTAAATTCAAAAATGTGAGACACAGCATTCTTCACTTCATTTGACAACGGCTATCCTATGAATTTGGTCCTATAAAATGGTTTTATGCGGGTAGGGTTGAGAGGGTGCCACCTGTTGTCCTCACATATAAGTAAGAAACACGCTAACCAAATTTTTACTGGGTTGCCTCCCCAGCGTTTTCAAGGTAAAAAAAAAAATTTAGGAGAGGTGTAACATTTTAACTTTTATTTCCATGCTTGCAATTTTTTATTGAATTTTCTGCTTGTTAAAGACGTGTTGTCACCAAACGAAAGTTTGCAGCATCCAGCGCCATCTAGCACAATCTAGCGCAATCTAATTCTCTCTTGCTCGCATGGAATGTACAAACAAACATCTTTTAACACAACAAACAATCCAACGTGCCTCCTTAACTATTGAGTAAAAAATTGGTTCATCCTCGAGCGCATGAAAGGAAGTTGTAAAAATTAGCAATAGGACTGCCACTAGATGGCGTCTCGGTAGAATATAAGAAAAATACCGTTACGCCATCTAGTGGCAGTAATATCGTTAATCTCTCAGCTTGCTCCCAGGTGCCACAAGGACGTACGTACATTGTTAATTAGTAATTTAGGAGGCACCTGGCTTATTTGTTGCGTTAAAAGGTATTGCTTTGTGCATTCCTTTGCTTGCTGCGCGCAATCGTAAGAGAGAACTCGACAGCGCTAGATGATGTAGACTTTCATTTGGTGGTAATCCGCCTTTAATGGTAAGTTCATGCTAAGTACTTATTACCGTCATACACACAGTACATTCCTAAAGCACCAAACAGAGCGAACAGAACGCACCACTGTTAGTGACAGTTTGGCTCCAAACTTGACGTCGCACGTGCGCAGTGATGTTGCGTCAGCCATTCAGTGCCTTCCTAAACTGCAATACAGCTCAACAAGCTCAGCAGAGTATTCCATACGTCATACCTTCACCGCGACCAGACCTGGCTAATGGATTTGACCAGGATTGGCTAATAGATGTGACCAGGCGAGAGCAATGCCAAATTGCGAACCATCTCGGGGAGGTGGTTTGCTGGGGTGAAGGTTTGAGCATGCGCGAGCTAACAGTTTTGACGAAACGGATTCATCGCTGACGATGTTGACGTCAATCAAGCCGCATCAACACGGATATTAGCAGGGAATGTGCCGAACTGTCACCAACAGTGGGGCTTTTGGTTCGTTCTGTTTGGTCGTTTTGGAAGGTACCGACAGTGTATGGCGCGACGAACGAACTGTTCAAACTGGACAAAATCTAGATGAATTACGTGCTGTTTTTTTTTAACTCTGTGGATGACATCCTGTTAACTGCATTATTAATACCGTTAATCATTATGTCACCGTCCACGTACGAGTCACCATCTCGAAGAATCAGAACGTGTGTAACGCCGTATTCCGTTATATGTTATGATTACTATTGAATACAAACCTCAAAGCCAACTGAGAAATAGCTCGCGACGGTCAGCCTCTTCAACAATCCGGGTAACGATCAGCAACTGGAACGCGTACGGCAACTGGACACACCATTGTCCTTGGACGGATAACTAGCTAATTCGTAGTTGGAAGCTAGTGTTAATACATATTCAACTTTCAATACTTTCGCTAGTGTGTCTAGTGGGTTGTTATTTCTGCATTGCTTGATTGATTATTTTTATCGGATCGTTTACTGTCTAGGAAAGCAACGTCTAACTTCTCTAAGCATAGCGAGACGAAACGGTTTTCAAAGAAACTTTATTTCACCCCGCATTGACACACAAAAGAGAAACTTCACCACATCCTTTTTTAAACGGTGCATCAAACACCACCCGTGGGTAGGACGGATTTCTGCAAGGAAATAACATTATTAGCCAGCGTAAAGTTGTTTCATTCAACGATGCTTAAGCGTGCCAATTTTTAAAAAAGGTGAATCATGTGATCTGAGTCACAGGATGCGCTGATTGAGTGAGCGAAGCAAACGAAAAGCAGCGTCTGCTAGCCAGTGTGCGCACAATTTGGTTGAAGAAGCGTAATCCGGCGAAACGTGGACATACACATGAGCGCCCAAGCCGTACTAGTGTTTAAAACGGTCCATCCAATACCAGCCGTGCGTAGCGTCGGCTTCCTCTAGTAATTAAGGTCAGCGGCTGTTTCCATTTTCGATATTTACAGCTGTGTAATTGTGCTTCATCTAAACTCGTAACTCGATAATGCCACTTAAGATGAGTAACTTTTGCTTGCTTTCGTTAGCATTATACTGCTGATGACCCCCATGTTTACGAGAATTGTTTCAGCGAATCCGTTGTCTCGTTAGCTTCATCGGAATTGATATTTGATCCGTCATTACGAAGATTAAAGCAAAGATTTATCTTGAACTGTGCAGTATTATGTGTTGGCCATTAAGCTTTTAAATTAAAGAGGTTTAGTCTTTGCTAGGTTTGGTTTCAACAGTTTTTGCACTACCTAGTGTTGCTTCAGCGTGCCGATACTGCGTTCTGTAGCCAGTTGTTTTAAAACTATAAGTGTAGCAATTGTGCCCGGCTTCGCTCGGGATTTCGTTCGCCCGTGGTTGTTTCCCAGTTTTCGGTCGAGATAACCTAAATGTTGATTGTGACAGGCAATTTTTCTTCATGTAATGCTCCTTTCCCTCCCCTCTCCCTTTCCTCTCATTATCTCCTTGGCCTTTTCCTCAGCGTCCCTCTCCTCCTTTTTCCAGATTTTGTAAAAACTGATTCGGTGTCCATCCCAAACAGCCCCCATAAACGTACGTTTTAAGTTCAGTTAATGCTTTATTGGCAGAGGACTGCTACCCCTCCTAATCTCTGTAGTAGTTATTATAGCATTAGAATGCTAATAATAACACACGCACTGCCCCATACACGGGCATTTCCCGTTGAGGGCCCTTCCCCCGTCTCCACTTACAGTATATCGCTTTGGCTTCAGCAATCCGTACCGTGCGGAAACTCACTGTCCTTCGTGCATGACGTCATTTAGTACTTGCCGCTGTGTAACTGTCCTTCGTGTATGATGTTATTTAACACTCGCCACTGAGATGATCGCGCAGAGCAAATTGTTAGTCGAGGCAACAATGTGCCAATTTCAACTTATTTTCAACGCAACAATGTACCAGTTTCAATTTCTGGGCAAAGAATTGACACGCTCGCCCGTTTTCATTGTAGGGGTGGTTCTTGTCTTCGTTTTTGCTATGACACTTTACCTTATAATGTTAGATCAAGCAGTCAATGTAGCTTAATCAATTCACTCAACAATTTTAATCAACATTGGTTTATATTGTCTCTGGTGATTGAATTTGTACTATGTCACTTATTTCGTGCATTAAATGTTGCTGATGATTAACTATCGTCGGTGAGTCAGTTCATTCTTTCCTGGAGTTTGCATTCGTGACGAAGTTGGCACGAGTCGTATTAACGTAACTTAGCCTCGCCGCTGTTCAACCTCGCTGAACCCGGGACCTTAAGTAACTAAACCTGTTTTATTCCCCCTCTTCCTCCTCCCTCACATATCGCGCCTTTTGCCATAAAAGTGGAGACTGGGCCCTGCTTTCCCTCCTTGTATATGTTAGTGCCGTTTAGGTCACCACTGAAAAATAAATACAGATGCAATGCAGATTTCACGTTTAAGTGTTCCATTCGTTTCACTTGGAGTGTGGCGGGGCAAATAAGCGTCCCTTCAGTGGCGATTGGAAAGTCGTGTTAAATGCTGCATATGGACGTTTCCTTTTGACCGTGTCAGTATGGCTGAGCGGTAGGACCTCAGACCTAGGACGCGATATATGGTAAACTGCGTTTACCGGACTAGCAGATTCACGGCTTAAGGGCAGCCAGCATCGATACCTCCGCTTTGAGATTATGGGATGGCAGCCGCCATAATGATTAACATGGGGTACACAATGTTCAAGAAGCACTAGTCTGACGAGTAGGGAAAAACACGCATGGCAACAGTTGCACTGTGATATACTCTTTGCAAATTTATCCTAGCACAGGAAAAAAGTTTGCACTAATTTTCCAATAGCTATTTGATTTTACAAATTGATTTTTGCATAATTTTTAAGATATACAGTGTTTTCACATTTTTGGTAACTTGCTCAATCCATATTTACCTGAATCGCACAATTACGACAGAAATGATGAATTATGAGATGTGTATTCTAGAACGATATATGTAAACCGCAATATGGTAATCCTGCAATGTATTTATTTATTTATTTTAATTACAAAATATTTGTAACCCCTTACAAAGAGCATGACAGCAATTTCAAATTAAAACAACAATTTCACGAATCTCATTCAGGTGAGAGCAGAGACGAGACAGGCGTGAAAGGGGCACATTAAGAGGCGCCGCCATATTGTTCTTGTCTGAATGAGATTCGCAAAATTGTTGTTTTAATCTGAAATTGCTGTTATGCTTTTTATGGGGGGGGGGGGTTACAATAATTTTGTAAATAAAATAAATAAATAAATATATTGTAGGATTGGCCTTTGGCGAATCGCATCAGATATCATTCAGACGAGAACCGGAAGTTGGCTGGCGCCATGTTGCGTTGTAGACGTTGGCCAAGCGTTGGATGGACGGCAGATTGCGAAGGTTTGGAATGCATTGTTTTTAGTACAGTTGCCACCCCCTGCTCAGACTTTGGTTTCAAAGGTCGTGGGTTCGATTCCCCGCTCAGGCAGTCTGACATATAAGTCCAAAAGGCTACGTAAATAGGTTTGTATCTGTATTTATTTAACTCTTGTTGAGCCAGCGGCTTTCCGTTTTTAACCACTGAGAAAGTGGTAAGCTCGGCTGGATTCATGTAACTCGAATCCCCCCCCCCTCCCCATAATGCAGTAGTTATATAGCGACCAACGTAACATGTTTGAAGTCCTTGGTTCGAATTCCAATCGGGTCAGTGGTTTTTTTCTTTTCTAGGATTTAGTGTGTCCTACATTCTCACAAGGCCATCTTTAATGCTGACTGCTTGCTTCGTTTACCCTTTACCTTTTGATTTGTTCTTTATTACTCTGATGCATTGCGGCGACAGCGCTGAGCTATTCAGTGATTTAGGAAAGCAATCATTGACTTGTTTGCTTGTGACTTGAAACAATGTTAATGCAATACTAGCCAAGAGTTGAGTAGCATAAAAGATCCAAAAGACTAATGCCACTAATTGTATAATATATTAACAACCCTTATTAAACTTTTTGAAATACAAAAACAGGAGTTGCGTACCGGATTTTATATCGTAAGCAAGCGATGACTGATAACGATGGCGACCTCTGATTGGATGTTGTGTTCCTACCTCACATGCTTTCGGCCAATCAAAACGGATCGTGTATAGTTCGCGCCTGACAAAGGAACACGAACGCCATATCACGAATAAATTGGAAGCCACGGGGGAGAAACGCAAAGACGGCAATGCACAATGAGAAGACAGCTCACACCTGTCAATGGAAGTGGGAAGGGGGAAGTGCAAGGCCAACTGAGATTAAACAGCTGCAGTACACAGTGCAGCGAGAAGTGGAAAATGAAAAGGGAGAAGTGGGATATGACTGACAATGTGAATTCATTTACGACCCATGCGCCCTCCCACACGTAGTGAAGGATTTTGGCCACCGGCGATGCCCATCAAGAGGGGTCGGGGGGGGGGGGGGACGGGGACTTGACACACCATTTACCAAGAACATGTCGTCCTTAGACGCATTACCAGCTAGTATTAAGAAAAAATTCAATATTTTCCATCTCTGGTAGCATTTTCTGTCGCTGGATGTCGTTGTCAACCTATGTGAATCTGGTTAATTTGCATGCTTTGTGTGTTTTTAAATATATTCTCCAAAAGATCAAACATTATTCCAGAGGTAAAAAATTGTTATCCTTCATCTGAAAAATACAAAGTTGTTCAAGCGGACGTTAGTTTCACACAGTTGGCTGCCAACACCACCTAGCGTATAATTTTCTAGTGTATAATTTTCGCTAATGGCTAATTTCCAATTTTCCTTAATATTATTTACAGCGATTTACGTCTATTTATTAAAACACCACCTAGTGGCAAACAAATATCGTAATATAGAAATGTAAACAGCCTTACTTGTTCTTTAAATAAAATTCGAGTTATTAAACCGCTAATCATCATCTCACTGTTGGCGTGCGAATCATCATTCTAACAGAAAAACAAGCGGCTGCTGCGATTACCTAGTCGCAACCGGTTCTGCCACTTTCGAAAAAGTCAAGGGGCACACCTCTTACACGCACTGCAACAACGATCTCTATTGTAATCTGTAAGCTTTTAGGCCTAATTTTTACCTGCCGATTTAATTTCGTAGTATGAGCTAACGGAGAATTGGGTTGAGAGTAGGCTTATTCATTGATGCAACGCGGTGCGGAGACTTGCCGTTGCTGTGGCAACGTGATTTAAGGCTAATTTGCAGCTTTTAGGCCTAATTATTTTTTTAACTGCCGTTTTAATTTCGCAAGTAGCCGCTAACGGAGAATTTGGTTTGAGAGTAGGCCTATTCATCCATGCAACATGGTGTCGAGTTTTAGCCACACAGGACACAGGTTTCATGGAACTTACTTTCTGATATTTTACGGTTACAAAACAATTTTTTTATTGGGCCCAGTGAGGAAGGGGGGGGGGGGGGCAAAGTCGTTGGGCTAGAAGATCCAAAGTCGTTGGAGACTCGAGCTCGTATAGACCTGCCGAGCGCGAGACAAATCAGGGCCAGTTACGGGCTTCCCTGTAAGATGGAACCTAAACGGCCGTACTCGACGGCCAGCTAGTGAGTTTTTTCAGTATCAACACCTATTGTCAGAGTATTCTACTGTTGTCTTCAATTTGGCGCTGCTATCGTGCCTTCTAACGCGAGTTGCACAGCCGAGGAAGCAGGCCGTCTGTTAGAAAGTCGCGTCCTCCAAAACAACTACTAATCATTCTAGATATAGCGTTCTGCACAGCCCTGTGTTGTTTTGTACTTCGTAAAGCCTAGTTGGAAAACTTGCACTTTTTTAATGGCGCAGATAGACTAAAATATTTTACAGTTTTATGCGTTTCCGGTGACTTTTATAGCGAAGGGAGGCACACCATCGCGGTGTAAAACTTCAAATCTGTAAGCTTTTGGCCACAACCCAACGACAAACGGACACTTATAAGGCAAGCAACGACGTTGTATTTCAACCAAAGTATGAGTTTTATTAGCGGAAATCACACTTACTATCAGGAGATATTTTTGTGGCCATTGTAACTAATTCATTTTGGCAACTTCTAAAATGGGAAGTGAGGGCCAAAAGATGTCACATTACAATGACTCATTCTTTTGCACATTAAATGGAATCCCCTAAGAGAATTACTCAAAGCATTACTCGAAAAATAGGTCATCGGCCAGGATTACTTTTAAAATATTGGGAATTACTAGAAATTATTTACTGGTATTCTTTTTTTAATAATTTTTTGGAGCCTTTGGTTATCTGAAGCAAAGTAATGCTCGTTTACATTAAACTCAATTTTGAACCTTATAGACGTTTTCCTTTTATGAGGTGACTAAAAAAAACAAAGAAACAAGGATGTGAGCATTGCAAAAAGACAAATACAATAAGTGAGCACGAACAATGACGAAGAAATTCACTTGTCATTCTTAAGAGTTCATAATGTGTGCTCCATCGCTTTTCTTCGTTTGGTCGAGTAGGAAGCCACTTTGTCCCATTGCCCCGTTTGTTGTCGTACTGGTGTTTGTTTCTGTCGGGGTTCAGAGGTTGATTGCCCATAATTTTCTGTACACGAATGTCGTATAATACCTCGTTTATTACTGATTGTTATTGCTATTCGACATTACCTCTAACGTTGCCATTCATTACTACCGTACAAAGAATGAACATGCTCCCCTTTTTCGCAGATACCGCAAGAAAAATGAACATGATCGGTCTGTCACATTAATTACTGCTTTGGATTGGTTGTCACAATGACTGCCGTTCCCCGTTACTGACCTTCGCCTGCTATGGCCTAAGCGAAATATATACATGGTGTCCCGTAAATATTCTGACAAATGTTGGGTGGTTGTAGAGGGCAAGGAAACAAGCAACTCCACTCATGTTTGAAATGATGGATGCGAGTTTGCACCTTTGCAAAGCACCGACTACAATGCAGTGAACGTGAAGGAAAAAGAAAACCAGTACTGGAATGGGCAAACTCTAGGATACAAACCGGGAAACTTCCAAACCGTGTCGAGATTATGTCCAGAAAAGGCCAGATAGATCCCATAACCATTGAAGGAACGTGGTAGTCTCTGACACTACCCTGGCCTGCACACACACTGGCAGCGGATTTGCCAGGGTTTCCTTTCCGTTCGTCGATCAGACCAGCCACTAGGCTGAGCTCTGTCACCGCTCTGCCACCATGACCATCCAGCATTTGATCAATGATATATCTTACAATTATCAAGTGGCCCCATATGGCTCAGAGCCGTTCTTTGCATTCTCTAACAATTGTGTACAAGTTTCTGCATTACAAAGAACCATCTTATTTGTCTACCTTACGTAACTCTGCACTGGCTGATCACAGTTATCCAACAGTTATCCAATCACATCAATATCCAAAAATCGCATGAGTGACATTTTTTAAGTGGAATTAACGACGAACGACGAACTCCAATACAAGAGGGCTGTGGTATCGAAAGATCACACTCTGCACCAAGATAATATTCCACGAGTCGAGAACTTCTAGACGTCACACTCAAAACCAAACTCCCATTAACCAGGTTCTAGATAACGTAACTGAAGGGAACGCCTAGGACTCTTTAAAAGTCGACGGCAGCCGAAGCTAATCCCGGGCTTTCCGACAAAAATCACACCCCAGCGCCCTCTAAGTACGATCAACTGGACTGTTAATTATCTCCCTAGGATATCTACGAATGAGGTTCCAGCAGATTCCAAATTGTTCTAAACCCAGCCAACCATTTCTTCTAAGTAAACAGTTGCTCCGTTGTGGGCTCCTGTAAATAATTGGAAAAAGTAGCCAACCATGGCTTGAAAAGTCTATTATATTAAGCAAGCTTCCGGCAGCCCAGCAGCCCCTCATAAGCCTGTGAATGTCTGCTATGCAACCGAAAGCTTTAATATTATAATTTTGTTTTGAAGTTGTGGTTGGCTGGATTTCTTCTTAACCCTTTCCTGGCGATTTGGCTAAAGTCGTTTGAACGATTCGTTTTTCGTCCTGCCTCATTCCGCGTTTTCCTTATCCCGATGCCGAAAATCTCATGAAAGATCGCCCAGGATTGGCTAAAGCCGATGACGTCATCAGAAATAACGCTTCTGATTGGTTTTGGCTGTTAGCAACCTTTACTTACTCCAATTAAGTGTGCATTGTAAAAGTATACATTTTTTTATTAAGTATAATTCATAAAACTGAACGTTTCAAATCATTGGATGAACCGTAAAAATCGCATGACGTAACATATTTTTTAAGTGCAAACATTTTCCTGAAACACAAAGCAAAAATGCCCCGAATTCTACGTCCGAAATAATGGGTCTCAAGTTAGAAAATTTATTAAAATAAAAAAGAAACACAACTTCTGTCTTCGGTGTAGTTACGATGCCACACTAAACTTCTATTTTTAATCGAACGTTCAATCGTTTTAATTTTTTTTATTTCGCAAAATAATACCCATTTTTTTCATACTTCGTTGAGCTTTAGAGCCAGAAAAATGGTCTGTTTTGCCATTTATTTATATACTAGCTGGACCCGTGCATGCTGCACGGTGATTGAATTTCCTGGAGTTAGCCTCCTCTCCCCGTGTTTCGTCGTGTTACTAAAGTAAGTGGTGCTTTAAATTTCTGACTCCCCTCAACTCACACTCCCCAACCCTGTCCCTGGTCCCCCGTAATCCACTGAACGCCCTCCGGTAGTGTAGGGTTTGTATAACCCCCCGCCCTTCCTCCAGCACCCTGGGTGTTTGTTCTCCCCCCTCCACCCCCATCACCCTGCCACCCCACTGCACGCCCTCCGGCGCATCGTGGCTTTTTCAATTTATACCTCCTTATAGCTAATAGACTTCTTCGACGTAACTAAATTAAATAATAACATATCATCGTCGAATTGAAATCCTAAGGTTTTGTGTTAACGCAGCCGTAAAAACAAAAACATTTTAGCTTCGTTTAAAAGAGTCTTGTCGCATTGTTGCATGAATGAATAGACTTACGGTCGAACGAAATTCTCCATTAGGCCTATCTGCTATTACGAAACTAAAACTGCCGTTAAAAAAATTAGGACTAAAAAATGAAAATTAGGTCATTAAGTTGTGACACTGTAACTGTGAGCCCGGATCATACCGTGTTGCAAAAATGAATAGGCTTACTGTCTAAAGTCCAAATCTCCGTTATTTGCTACTTACGAAACTGAAATTAAAGTTGTAAACTAGGCCTAAACGCTGACAATTATGCCTAAAATATAAAATAAGCTTAAAATTTAACACATTTTTAACGGGCAATTCTGATGGTTACTGCTTTTAGATTATGTAATAGAGATAGCTGTTGCAATGCGTGATAGATAAGTGTGCCTCATTGGTAGTGGCAGAACTGTACAGAAGACCGTATGTGACTAGGTAGTCGCTGTAGCCGCTTGTTTAACTTATGTTTTCCGTAAAAGTAAAAACGTTCACTAGTTCGACAACTGACAGCGTGGGTTGGGACGCTGCACGAGCGGTGGAACAAAGGGTAGAATATGTGCTGGAGACTCGTGCTGTATGCTGCTCTTGGCCGAACTGACACGACCAAAACGACACGGCCACTCATTCGATCAAAAAAAAACTGTTCATGTGATCCTACCTCATTTAGTATATCAATTGCTTTATAGTTCCAAAAAGGTTATGATGATGCTTAGAATCTAGGCTCTGGTCGAATTTTATTTCCAATAGATTGGCAAAGATTTTAAAAGATACGGTCAAAGATTTTACGTGATACGGTCAAACTCCAGGTCTTCACGCTTTTTTCTTCATACATACGTGACGTCTCCCAATTAATTCAATTAAGTGTTATATCTGCCTCGTCTCCAATATTTCCATCGACTGACCTAAGAAATTAATTTAATTAAGAATAAAAAATAAATAAATAAATAAA
>JAHWFP010105748.1:31205-47053 GCA_023313725.1 Lithobius niger
AGACTTTAAAAACTTAGAGCCTCAGCTACAGGTAGTTGTTTCAGGAAAGCAAAATTTTGCCTATAGGGTGTAGTCACGTGGATGATTTTTTTTTTAATAAGCTTTTAAAAATGCGTTCGAGATTGATGAAAACACATGAAGCACTACGCATTGAACAAGCAACAAGGCAGAAATATTTAGAAGAAATAAATTTATCTTCGTTATTTAAAATTTTTTTAAAATAATAAAAACGGACAAAAACAACACTGTAGGAGATTTTCACATGGGGGCGGCCATATTGGATGTGTGCATGGGATGATGGGAGTTTGGAACTAGCAGATATCAACGTAGGGGAGAGAAGGTGTGAAGGTTATCGTTTTTGTATATTAATATTTATTATTATTTTTTTTATCATGTTGCTGCTTTGCGTTCCATGATAATAGTTACGTACTTCGTGAATAACCAAGGATTTAGGCCTGAATTGCTTACTGTTGATCACAATACGTCGCCATGGCAACGGTTAGGTCTACAGCGTTAGGAGAAAAATTCCGTTCTTCTAGTCATTTGTCACTAAGGTTGGCTCTTGCCTCGCGAAAACGAGTTGGTTGGCACGTTGGCTTTGTTCACTGTAGCATTCCTAGGCTAACCCTCTTGGCTTTTCCCGCCATGACGCGTCGCGTGCACCTCGGCCGCCATATTGATGAGGTCATTAGACGATTTCTGCGCGCCTGCCCTCTACCGATAGAAACCGGTAATGAGTTGGAGCGCCTTAAGTCGGCCATGTTTTCGGCGATTGAATCCAAGAAGTGGGGAAAAAATGGAAAAAAAAAATTAATCGGAAGCGATGGTATAAGCGCTTATCAAGCCGAAGAAGTTCGAAAAGAAGAGAAATTATAGGTTGCCATCTTAAATTAGCTGCGGGATATGTTTTTTTATTCCCTTCTTTTTTCTTCTAAACCTAACGGAACCTTTTCTTTTTATTGAATAACGGTTAATGCCGCGTTGCTTTTGCGGTAACGTCATGTACGGTAATTTAGACCTTTCTTTAAAAGAAGGGAAACCGCATATTGATTTAAGACGGACGAAACTTGATTTTTCAGCGTAACGTGATGGTGATTTAAACAGAACGAATTGGATTAAAATTTTAAGCGGACGACTTTGATTAGACACTGAATTAATGACCCTTAAAAGCATCTTCTCCGTTGCTCAACCACTGGTTTTAATGCACTTAAAGCTTGTAGCATACTACTCCGTTCCATTCCGTTCCGTCACGTCACGTCGCAGGCCGTCAAATTTCTGTTCGGATTAAAAGCATGTAAATTAGAGGAGCCACGTTCACTGCTCCGTCTCGTTCCGTGACGACCCGTCGGCTGGCGATGGGACTGTCGACGCAGAATCTTTTTAGTAAAAAACAGATCGCATTGGAGAAGTGTACGCACCTACCGTCAGTCGACGGCCGTCGTCGTCCGTCATGCGCCTGCGCACAACGCCTTTCCCTTACTGAATACAGATGCGAACCTATTTCAGTTGCCTTCTGGACTTAAATGTCATCATGCCCGAGTGTAAAGAATTAAACCCTAATTTACTACGTACGACTTTATATTCAAATGCCTACTCAATGTCACTACAAGTCCTTCTTCATTTGCATTGCCAATTTGGGCGCGATCGAACTTAAAAGCTAGGCGGAGCCGACAGAAACGGTTAGTGACGGAAGCAATGTGCTCTGGACCGTCTGTTGCCATCAGTCGTCGGAACGGGACGGAGCGGAACGGAGTAGTGTGCTACAAGCTTAACTCTGAATCTTAAAGGATAAAGGATATTTTACTGCAAAAGTTAATAGAGCAATGAAAACACAATCAATTTTAGTGTCTTTCGTTTTGCAACGAGTATGAGAGGTATGCTACACTGTGGGTAGCGCAGCCAGATACTTAAACTTCGCCACGCGCCAATTGGGTTTCAAAATAGGTCTTCCCGTCAAAATAGGATTTCCGTTTTAACCACTATGAGAGGCACACTGCGGGTAGTGAAGTTTTTCCCCTTACCACCCATGTACTGTGACTTCGTTATATGCATTGAATTATTTGCAAGGGACACTGCGTATAGGCGGAGGTAAAAAAAACATAGCGTAGTGTTTCAAGCCAATGCTGTGAGAGCGGTTTTCGTAGGCGTAAAAATCTTTGTATTGTGCGAAACACATAGTATGAGTAAAGAAAAGATTTCACTTGGCGAAAATTGCAGCAGCTGCTAACAAATCCAAAATATGGAGCATTTTCGGCGGAAGAAAACCGCTGTCACAGCATTGGCTTGACAAACCACGCTAATGATTTTACATCCGCGTACATCCAGTGCCCCTAGCAGCTAGCTCAACGACTGGCTCGAGATACGAACTCAGCAGTGAATAAGACGTTACCGTCACTGCTCTACATTGAAAATAAAAATATACGTATCAGAAAATATAGCTCGTTAAAAAAAGGTTATGTGACGGCGCATATTATCTAATCTCCCCCCCCCCCTCTTGTCCAAAACTCTCATTCTCCGCTTATCCCCACCATCTTGCATGACGTCATTTGGTGATGGTCCCTCGGTTGGTGGTGAGATTCCATCCCTTGTCCACTAGGCTTGAAGCCGAGCATTGACCACTAGACTCTGCTTGCCTGTTTGGGATCCCCGGGGACCCCTAATTAAGCTCGAAGCACGCTTTGTGTCGTTTTTCTTTTCTTTTGTTTTATTTTCTCTTCTTTCATTTTTTTCTTTTCTTTATTCTTTTCTGCTCTGTGGGCTGCAGGCATCGAGGTGCTTTCACTTACCGGGAATTTTTCCCTTTTTAGGGGAAAAACGCTCTTCAAAGGCGAAAAAAATATTGGGAGAAAGGGTAAAAAATAGGGAAAAACTGTTTTATTTGTAAGTAGATGTAAGTACGAATACAAAGGATAAGTATTCATTATTTTATTAAACAAAGGTTAAATATAACGCTGGAATAATTATTGTGTGCGTTTGTGTGAACACAGGCATTTACAATTACATACTGTAGCTTTTTGACGCGCACCCAGCGTTAACCATGGCGCCAGAAGGAGAGTGGGTCAATTTTGCTAGGTAAATCCTATCGGAAATCCAAGGTTCTTTTACATGCCACAATCGACATGAGCACGAGACATCACAGGGCCCTTCTCTGCCCGAAAATGCCAGGGGTGGCTGAGGTCGGATTCGAACCCGGGACCTCTGGCACTGGAGACGGTCATGGCCCTGGAGACCTTGCCCCTTACAATTACGTACTAAACTCTTGGGTGCTTTATTTGTGCATGCAAGTTCGAATATTAAAAGTAATGTGCAACAAAGTTCAGATTCGGATTTCGGCCAGCCTACTCCTAACTCTATGGTGGGTTAATAAACTGTCGGTAACTCTATGACGGCCAAATTAAAATAATACAAATAAATTCCTAGCCCATGTTTTCTTTCTAATTATCAAAACAGGCCTACTGGTAATCAAAAAATTTACATAATTAAGTACCTTCCAGGAAAGCTCATGACAGGAGGACTAATTAATTATAAGTAGTCGTTTGAATTTTATTTTCAAGTTGCCTCAATTTGCGTTCCAGTGCCATCATAACGGGTCCATATTTCTTTTTTCTAATCGTATGTTGTAAATTAGTGGTGTAAAATGAAAGAATACTATATAAGGGAAGTAAAAAAGGAAATAAAAAGTTAAATTTTGTCTTTACTCGCGGAAATTATGTGAGTGAGAAGTGGGAATACTGATTGAGCGAATGAGCGACCATGGCTCGTTCCTTCCTGGGAACAGTAACTTAATGCCGTCTGCAGAAATTTGTTATTATTTTTGTTAATTAATCTGATTGGCCGGTTTTCGTTTCGGAAAATGGCTTAAGGAATTATCTTACGTCTTTAGTTTTCCAATATTTTAACGGCACGAATTTCCATTTTGTGCTATCGTTCCAGGCTTAACGAAACCCCAGCGGATTCCATTAGTGAGACAGATTAACTTAACGGAAATTAGAATACCTTTAGAGTCACGTTTGCTTACGTCTACAACTTGGAGAAATTAATTAAAAGAGTTAAAGTGTGCAGGTTTTAATGTTTTTTTTTTGTCTAAGCATACACCAGTCTGCAAATAAAAAAAATAAAAAACACGTAGAATTTATTGAAGTAAAAAGTCGGAAGTTTTTTTTTACTTATGACGTGTTTGGCCACACATTTGAAAATTGCTGCATTTTTCAGATTAAGACACATGAAAGTGTCGTCACAATTAGCATAAATTAGCGTAATAAGTACAAGAGTTCAGAAGCCCATTCATGTACACAATAAATAGAAATATAAACAAGGATGCACTGACACTGTATTAGTAATTTGACGTATCGTATGGTATAATAAAAAAAATGTGCAATTGACGTATGCAGTTGGAACGGCAGACATGCCAACAGGACACTACTAAAAAATCTGAATGCGCGGTGTGCTGAACAATATTCACTATTAATAAACAAAAACGTATCGTCGTCATTATATTAAAAAAAAATGTCTTGTAACTTTTGCTACTACGATACGGCAAATGAGCCAGAATCTTGTGTGCGACGATGCAATCACTGACCAGATGTTTTCATCCGACGCTGATATTGGTTTTGTTATAAAATACAAACTGAAAACTTCGGTGTTTTACAGTTTCCCGTCCCCTTTTTCTTGTTCATCAGGCATTTACATTTTTTAATTCTTCGAACACCATATTTTCAGTAAATTCAGCAGTTAATTTGGAGGTGAGGGGGGGGGGGGCAAGGCGGGGAGTAGGAGAAATCGTATTGCGCTGAGGGAACGTGAGGTTGACTACTTTAAATGTATTTACACATTTTAGGTGTATTAACAAAAGTTAAAATAATCACACGAAAATTGTCCACATTGAATATAACACTGCAATTTCATGAGGCCAGTTTTTGTTAAGCTTTACTGCTTATTACGGGTTTAAAAAAATCTGAGAGTCAGAGGCCAGGTGGAATATCCCTGGCCAGTCCGCCAGTCCGCCACTGTAAAAACAGGGCATCATTCGCTTTGATCTCTCGTTCAGTAAGAAACAACACCACATACAAGCGTAATAAAATACTATAATATATCGCACCTGAAAAACAGCGAGGCTAGCGCAATAATTAACACTAAAGTCTATGCGCGCCTCGCATTCAATGTACCGTCCAGATTCTCGCGTAAAGATTCGGTGTACCATCCAGATTACTGCCAAAGGAAAGTGATGACTCACGTTGTATTGTTCTTCGCGATAAGTGAGGAGCCACCTCTATGTCTACGTATAGCCTCTAACCAACCACAGTATTGAAGAGCTGACTTGCCGAAATGCGCAGTTACACGCCGTAATTTTTCGTATTAGCCCACACCTTTACGCTGACGTTGGGCTGACGTCATCCACAGATCGTGTACTATCGGACGACGGTTTTTCACTGATAGACTTCGTTAGAGGTTAGCATACTTCAAACGTCCTAACTATATTCTGTAGAACATAATACCTTTTAAGATTCCACACTGCAACTCGTCCACCTGCATACTTGAGTTTCGTCGGATCAGAATTGAACAAATGTGTCTGTTTTTTGAGGAGATGTCACTGAACCGATTTGCCTTCACTCGTTTTTTGGGCACAACCACATTAACTCGACGTGTGACACGTCGAATTAAAAAGAAGGAAGAGTAATGCGCACGGGAACGAATGCGTACTCCCCCCCCCCCCTCCCCGCTCCCCTGTCATTACAGATAGTTTGAGAAACGTAACCCACCAGAGTTCAGTTAAAGAGGGACTATCACTGATTGAAAGTCTGCAGAATCTGGCAACATCTAGCACTTGCTTGCATCAAGCGAAGGAATGCACAACGCGACTTCTTTTAACGATTAATGAGTGGGTGACAATTTGGTACGTCCTCGAGCACCTGGTAGCAAGCTGTAAAGATTAACAATATCACTGCCGCTAGATGTCGCCATGGTATTTTCGTACGATTTTCAATCGGTGATAGTGCCAATTTAATCCCAAGTATAGGGCAGTGACACGACGTAGTATTATTGTGTATAACTCTATGGTGCAGCCAGTAACTGGGTTAGCTGCAAGGGGCACTGGAGGGAGAAAGGAAGATCGTCTTATTGAAGCCAATGCTATTAGGGCGCGTTGACGCAACCACTCGCTTTTGCATTCTCGCAGCTAGAAGCTAGAAATCACCTCAAATTCCAACATGGCGGCGGTTTTATGTCTGCCGCCTCGCAACGAAAACAGCAAATAACGTGAGTTCAGAAGTGTTTAGGAAAATTGTTTCGTCATGAGGAATTCTTTATATTATTGGCACGGATTATAAGACTGCAAGTATTTACTCAAACGATTTCGGATTTAGCTAATCCATTTAGCGTTGTTACCATGGCAATGTCATTTTTGCCATCGCAATTGAGCCAAAACGCGCGATTTTTGTTGTTGGAGAAAACAACGTTCTTTTAAGCCTAAGAAATCCGCTTTCAAAGCACTGTCTTGTCTTGTGTTTTTTCCGTTACATTTTAATCTAATACACCTTGTAGCTATTACCTCCAAATGGTGTCTCGTAGCCGATCTGACGTCACTTGACGCTGCCCTATACCGCTATTATTAAAAAAAATAATAAATCGCAAGTCAAAGAGTGAACGAAGCCGACAGTCACCATTAAAGACTGACCTTGTTAGAACGCAAGATAACATTAACCAGAGAAAGAAAGAAAAGACAGCTGCCCTGAGTGGGCATCGAATCCAGGACATCCCACGTATTAGAGGCAGTTGGACTCCTCAGTAGCGCAAGTGCGAGAACAAAGCTTTGATATACCTATTCAGCAGTTGCATTTTCTTAGTATTTTAGAGTGATACATCTTGTGTTCTTACTTGCTCAGTCTTTAACGCTGACTATAGGCCATCTGTTTCTTTTTTGTTCATAGCTGATAGACCAGGTAGGTTGTAACAAGCTGTTACACGAAATACAATGGAAGCCCGCCCCTTGCTTTACGTGCTGCGATGGTGCATTCGGCCATTCAGTTTGCGCTCAATTCCAAGTTCGTTTTTATCACACAGCTAGGGGACTGTGCATTGAGTATCACATACTAGGCGCCGGCAAGAAGGGTTAGTTGTGCCAGTCCTAAGAGTCTCGAGGGGCCAATTTGTTAGGATGGACCCCAAACACCAACTGAAGACCGAGTACCCGCTATACGGTTCTAAACAATAGACTCCCGCGAAGGAAATACGCAATCGGTAACACGCCATTTCAGGAAGCGGTTCCAACTGGTCAAGTAGTAAGGGTACGATCTCTGACAGCTATTGGCCGAGTGGACCATCGCAGCCGTTATAGCAACGGGAACCACGAAGTGTTGGCTGCTAACGATTGCAAGTTAAATAAATACGGATGCAGACCTATTTACGTTGCCTTTTGGACTTAAATGTCAGACTGCCTGAGCGGGGAATCGAATCCACGACCTTTGAAAGGCAACGTAAATAGGTTTGCATCCGTATTTATTTAACACTTATCGAGCCCAATTGGCTTTCTGTCCCGTTTATAACGACTGCAAGTAACTAACTTCTAAACGAACAGTGTCGTGTACCGGGGGGAGGGGGAAGCATGCCCTTGCCCTTTTCACAAAATGCCCTATCTGTAAAAAAAATTGGTCTTTTTGAGCCAACATTTGTTGGTGCAGCGATGCTTGAGAAAGAGGCTAAACGCCTAAAATGGTCTAAACGGGCATAAAAGGCTAAGGAAGGGGAAGAAAAAGGTAAAAAAAAAAAACAGGGCAAAAAAAAGAAGGTACCAGAAAAATACCCACTAAAACTTATTGTGCTCTTTTTACTAAAAGTTGCCCCTGCCCCCACCTCAAGGGTCTGTTCACGCTACTGTGAACGAATATTATTATTGTTAAGTCCAAAAGACAACAGAGGTAGGTCTGCATCAGTGTTTACTTATTACTCTAATAACCCATTTGGCTTTCTGTCCTGTAAGAAGTATTATTTACGCCAGCTGCTGTGCTTTCCACAGCTGCAAGTAAGTTTCACAGCGCACATAAGAAATAAATTTTCAATTTACGATTTTCCAATCCTCGCTGTATCCGGTCATTCCTTTTGCTTTTTGGTCCACGCCTGGCTTAGAGTATTAAAAAAAAAAGAAGAAAAAGTTAATTCTTGGTTTTATGGAACAATTTTTATCTCGCAGATACTTTTATTACACCTATAAAATAAAAAGCAATCTGAAATTCTCCGTTCTCAAATTGCAATCCAATTTCTTCCACTTAAGTCTTTGGTTGAACAGTATTTTTTTTCTTCCCCCTTTCTTACTCTCACACCTTTCCTTGTTCTTCTTGAGCGTTGTCATGGTGATGTGTTAGTTACCCATTCGTTACCGTGAACCTGTCGTCTTGGGTGTCCGACAGACTGCCATCCAATCCAATTGTCTGGTCAATTTAGATTCTGCAGAAACATCCAATATTTTTTCTTTTCTTTCTTTTTTTTCGTTTTTCTTTTAACTTTTTCCAACCGTGTTTTTCCCCTGTAGCAATTTCCTTAATTCTCGTTGGGAACGCCTTGTTGTGGATTTCCTGTTCTTAGCCAACGTGAGTTGCTGTTGTTGAGTCAGCACTCAGCGAATTCAAAGCAGAGGAACCCTTGTTTTCTTCTTTTTTTTCTCCTCCCTCTATTTTTTGGGAGCTTTTACTCTCCGTGACCTTCTTGTTGACGACTAGAATCATTGCAATATAGAGCAGAAGTAGCCCAAATCATTTTGCACAAATTTGCAACTTGCCGTCTTACGGCGAAATAAAGACAAATAGTTAACTGCTTATTTCCCTCTTAAGGTTTAGAAGTTCGGTAACGTAATTTATAAACATTGCAGTAGTTTTAAATTGTTGCATGGAAATTTGAGGAAACGATTGGGCCGACACCTAATTTTGAATCGTACTAATGAGGGTTTAATATAGTCAATCACTTCAAGTTTTTGGGTCGTTGTTGGTTTATGCTGTTGCGACATCAGATGCACAGCGTAGTACATATTTTGCGACGGGTTTATGCAATATTTTGCAACAGTGAACACCGCAATGCAGAAAGGTCCTGTTCATATTTGATAATCCAGGGCAAGGCTTGTTACCAGGGCCGAAGAGAGAAGTGGTGGACAAAATTCTCGGTCAGGACCCCCTCCGTTCATTTTTGTTTCCCTTTCCTGGTCTGTGGACGGGACGGGGCCCTCACTTTTGGGTTAAAAGTACCGGGACCCGGGACAAAATGGCCCTTTGACCCAGACATTGTTCCCCCGTGTCAATTAACGGTCCTGCTTGTTACCGGGGTGGAGGTAGAACATTTCATCCCTGGACAACATTCGTCCCACGGAGTATTCATCTGGACTGTTCGACCCCAAAATACATGTGACCAGAATGAACTACACTTCGACTGCACATCTCGCAGTGGCACTTCGATTGCACATTTGGTTGTGCGATGTCTTGCAGTAAGCGATCCGAACTGAAGGGTGGAGGGGAGGGGGGGGGGGGGCAGTGCTACGTGCGGAATGATAAACATCTGAAAGCCTACCAAATCAGAACTGCCGGAAACTCCATGCTGGATTATATGAAGGATGAAAGACCCCCGAGTGTGCGCAATCTGAACTGTGGGGGAGGGGGAAGAAGACTTACGCTTTATGTAGTAATGATAACCATCCAAAAGCCTCTCCAATCAAAACTGCCGGAAACTCACAACTGGAAAAAAAAACGAAGAATAAAGCTCCGAGTACGCACAGTTAGTAAGCTTTGATTCTGTCAACAAAAAAAAAGTGAAAGAAAAGGCTGCTTCTGACAGCCCGGCGATGAATCGTCCGGACGAGTAGTCCATGGGACGGAAAGTCCGAACACCGGGTGGAGGAGGAGTGGGTGGAGGAGGAGTGGGTGGAGGATGGGGATTAGTGAACCATTCTCCATCGACCTAAGGTATCTAGGAAGATAGAGCCCACAACCGTTGAGATTTAGTTGGCTTTGGTCTCCAAAAGAGTCTGGAAATAAAATATAAAGAACTGAAATCTGTAGAGGTTTAGTACCCGAAATATGCTTAAATGGTTTTCATAGAAATGCAAGATGAGTCATAGTTGTCCAACGTCGCGATTGATAGAATTACGCGTTGTTGTCAATTTGACAATATTCCTCTTGGAGAGGCAGATTGAAGTGAAGAATCTTTCCCCAAAGGTCCGCTGACAGAGAACACACGACCCCCTCCCCCCCCCCCCCCCAAAAAAAAAAAACACTACTTAGGTCGCTGGCATTTTAGAGTTTAGTTTATAGGGTAGGATAATTTATAGTGACTGAATTCAACATATCAAATAACTAAACACCCGTCGTCTCGTCGAAATATCGCGTATTTCCGGAAACATTTCAGCACAATATTGGTGCGCAAGACCAGGTGCACAAGACCAGGTTCGCTTTTGACGCTGTCACAATCAATGCTGGCACATTCTTTTGAGTTTTAAAAAGTTCACAATAAAAACTTTATGGATTTTGCTTCGTAGTGGTTCAAAAGCTTACCAAACAGTTGTAACACTGTATTTTTTTTTCTAATCACAATGGCGCTTCTCTATAGCAACATGGAACAAGCTGGATTAAAACTGGTGTCATTCTTATGTTTCAAACGACCAAATATAAATAAAATTAAAAAAAAAATTAATTCCTAATTCTATAGATTGTTTTAGGTCCTTCTTTGCCAGTTTTTGATCTGACAAATTCGTTTATTTTCATATCATATTTGGATGCATTTTGGAAAGATTTTTTCTAAACCTAACATCGTATTTTCCAACTACTACAAATATTTACTTTCATTATTATTGCTTGTTAGCTCAATCATATCAAAAACCAAACCTGGTAAAAGGGGCCGCCAAGTTCCGAATGGTTCGGCCCTTCAAAGGAGTGATATCAACACACAAAAATATTCGGCAAATTAATCGAACCGCTTAATAGTTCGAAGGTTAAATGAAAACTAGAGTATTGCTACTTTCGGTAGCAATGTTCAAGTTTTCATTTAACGTCCAAAGTATTATTCGGTGCGATTAAGTTGGCGAATGTTTTAGATGTGTTGATATAACTCCTTTGAAGGGCCGAACCATTCGGAACTTGGCGGCCCCTTTTACCAGTTTTGGTTTTTGATATTATATCAGTCCTTTTTATTGAATTGTGTATTAAACTCAACTCCACTACCGTGCAGATGTGTAGTAAAGTGCCACGTCAACAAGAAATTGGTTTTCAATAATTTGCTACTACTTTTGCCTAGAGACCGAACCATTCTCAACTTAGTCACCTCTTTATAGGTTTTTGGTTTGGTTTTAATTTTGTTGTAATTTGTTTTATTTCATTACTTTTGGTGTGTTGATATCACTCCATTGAAGGGGCGAACCACTCTCAACTTGGTGGCGTGTCTTCACCAGTTTTTGGCTTTGTTTATTTTACTATGTTTTGACAGTTGGTTTATTTTTTTGTAAATTAGACGTGAATACAATTTCTTTGGCAATGTTGTTTAGATTTATTGTGCTACACTAGTGTGTGTCTAGACACGCACGTCAGTATACACGTTGTCATTGTCTGAACTTTGGCCGACCAATGAGAGACGATGATGACCATACTAACAATGGTTTTAACAATATTTTCGTACTTACGCGCCATCCCCGTTACTCCCGTAGGCTTTAAACCATAAAAGGTACGCAGTTCGTATCGTACTGCAGCCATTCGTTCAATTTCATAGCTGGAAGCCTTCCCGTTATCTCGGTATCGATGAATAATCACCCTATGGAAATTACCATGGGGATGAGCGGACTAGAATTAACTAGTAGCTAGTTACACATTTACAACGTTATTGAGGGTCAGATTTTGCATTGAAAGCAGCTTAGCTGGCTTTCCTACACGAGTTAATTTTTGTCAGGTAGGTCATTGCTCTTGATTTCAACACAATTTAAGCGTTTGTACCGCATTATTATTTTTATCCAAGTATCTGAAATGTGCTCAACTCTGCCTCAGAATATTAGACACTGACGCTATAGCGTCGCGCTACCATGGTTTACAACCTCGATATTGATGTGATGTTTGTTGTGATGTTTGTTGCCTAACTTGGCGCGACACACTAGCTTGTGTCTAGATAAAGTACAGTTCGAAAATATAGCATAGAAGGGAAGCTTAGACCCATCAACTGAGTCGTTCGTGGTTGACGAATGTTGTTGCCACGGTTGCAATATGCAGTATATTTTGCTGAGGTTTTATTTAACAGTTTGTAATAATTGAAACCACACTGACATGACTGATGCTAAAAACTTTACTACTCTCATGGCCAAGAAATTCATTCCGCAATCCAATCTCCCCATTTTGGCAGCCAATTGGAGCGAATGGCCTCTAGTGAACTTGCAAGGGCTTACGTCAAAAAATGACATGTCAAATGGCAGAAAACTCCGGACAATCTTAAAGGGCACAAGAAGATCGGCTCGAAGCCTACGTAATTCCAGGGACGTGAGCCCCACATGAGTTAACCGCATGTCATAAGAGAGGTTCCGCATGTCAGGATGGTTTTATGTAAACTTTCGCTGGACTTACTCAATCGTGTCGATATCTTCCAGGAGAGATGGAGACCAGACTGAACACGCGCACTCCAAAAGCGACCTCGCAAATACATTTGCCAGCCTCCGAATTGCTTTAGCGACGATCAAGTTGCACTGAATGGCTAGCTTTAGATTTGGGGTTAAACAAACACCCAAGTCATTTATTTCGAAAACGTCAGAGAGCGGCTGAAAGTATTGTTTACGTCAATTTACAACTGTTTATTTCTCCTTGAGCCTTCCTGTTATGTATTGATTTGTATTCACTCTCCATTGCCTGGCAAGCACTTTAGCTCGAATGTAGCCCTTGTAACGGTCGTCGTCTTAATAACGGGCTCAGTGAATTTTCTTCATGAAAAATAAAAAGCCAGTGTTCGAGTGCCGTATCCAGTGACGGACGGGTTCGCTAGCTCGAATCATATCACTTGACTGAAACATGAAATATATGCACTAAAAACACTGGGCAGTAGACGATTTAAAAAACATTAGCTCACGTTTCAAACTGTGAAAAGTTGGCTTTATACCAAGAAGAAAACATTAAGCAAGCCGAGGGTTACCAACTTTGGTAACCTGGTGTATAGTGCTTGGTAATCTACGAACGATCTGCAGTGTTCCTACGAAACCACCAAGTAATTCTAGCAATCTGGAGGTAATCCGTGGTAATCTTGCGGATTATTTGCAGGTAATCTCAGGTAATGCAATCTGCAGAAAACTCATAAGTGGTGGCAATCTGAAGTATATTACGTAATAATCCACTAACTTGAAGTAATCCTTGCAGTAAAATCCAGTAATCCGATGTAATCCAGTAATAGTTGTACTAACTGTAAAACAAAGTATTCCTGGTACCAATCTAATAATCTGAAGTAACAACATAATACTAGCTAGGAAATCTTATAACCCGAGTTAATATTAACAGGTAATCTGGTATTAATCGATTAATAATCAATCCACTAGCAATCTATATGGTAATCTTTGTTAACCCACGTTTGCAAGAACTCTGATATACACTATTATAAAACGAAGTGGATTACTGCACTACGTTATAATCTAGTGTGTGATTTTCACTGAAGATGTATCTTCGCTGAAGACGCATTTTCCACTTACCGATGCATGGATTGTGCTATCAACGTTCTTAAGATCAAATGTAGGCAACGCGTCATCTTCCGCGTGACCCACTCGGATCCGCCCATGTAGCACAGTTTTGCACTCTTTAAAAGGAGTGTTACAGAAGCAGGCGTCTTAACCCCGTTCCTCTTTAGTGGTAATATGCTGGGTCCAATAACTGTCTGGCGCAACGAATGCCTGTCACAGTCGTAACGATTAAGAAACGTGGTTTGGTGGTTAGTCCGCTTGGGGATGGCGAGTTACGACGACTCCGCGAGGCGCCAGAAGGTCCGTCACCGTTCTTCCAGAAAACGCGCATTAAACTTCGCTCAAGTGACTTCGTGATTTGTAGCAGCCTTCCCTACCATGACGTCATTTTGGCGCATCGGTATAGGCACCAATCGCCCTCCAAGCACTACTAATTCCATCCAAGACGTCGGAGGAAGGGAGAGGAGATGCGTCGACCGACCGTGCTGCACGGCGATTGCTGACGGAGGCGATTTGTGCGTGCTTTTCATATCAAGACATGATGACGGAAGGTTTCTTTCTGATCCAGCGACCTCTTTTGCGGTTCTTTGATTAAATGGATGGACGTGATAAGGGGGACCCGAGCAGGTGGAATAATTGCAAAGTTGTGATGAGGTGGTTATTGAAAACTTTGGACGTGATAGGGATTTGTTATGTATGATTTGTGGATTATAACTTCACAATTAAAGGGGCGTATCCTCCATAATACCCATCAATATTTTTAACGACTGGAGTAGAAATTGTGTGGCATGTCTCCCAACTCTACGCCAGTTCTCGCGCTCGCCCGGAAAATAAACCCTCAGCACTGCTTTGGAAAAATATGATTTTGGCAATGTTAAATCAATTGGTTTACAGCCAGGAGCGGAAAACTGCAGTTCTTCCCCAGACGGCCTTGTCCATACGCTAGAATACAAAGTAAGAGTTACAGCATGGATACTACCACGTCCCACAGACGCCATTTGTTCGCTACTGGGAGTATAGACTGTATGGGGAGGGGAAACCCTGGGATATGAACCGGCAAACCTCCGGTCATAGCAGGGGCATAGGATATGTCCAGAAAAGGCCAGGTAAGGTTCCATAGTGGCTGAAGGAGCATGGTAGTCGCTGACACTACCTTTGGTGGCACACACTGGCTGGGATTTGACCCGGGTCTCCAGACATCAATCAGATTACTACATCGATTAGCACGCAGTTTAATGTTTTCATATTTAGTTCGGTACAACCAAGATGCCCTAAATCCTCGACTGTATGCTACTATAGAGCAGTCCAACAACGTTTAAAAAGCGTATAAAAAGCCAGCAAGTGCACACATATATGCAATGAGATGCGACGTTTCTGGCTTTTTCATCCCGTTGTCAAGCAAAGAGGGATTAGATTAGCATAAGCTGAAGCAGTGTTGAATACACGGTTTGCAACACTGGTTAGGTAGCTCGTATGTATATCCATGTTCGAATGAATTAAGGTTCTTCAAACTGTTGGCTAGCAAACGATGAGTTTCGTTCGCTTTGCTCACTCAATCAGCGCATCCAGTGACTCAAATCCCCCCCCCCCTCCACTGCTAATGATCCCCACTTTCTAAAGATCACTTCTATTATATTCTACCAGCCCTGTTCATGTTCAGGGAAATAAATAAAGCTCAAGCGGTCTGGAAGCTGCCTCTTCGAGAAGCATGCTGTGATGAAAAGCTTTTCCGAAATGCAATCCCTCCAACCGGACGCGTGGCGCCGTGGGCCGTGCATCGGGCGCGGACCGACCGCCTGTTCCCCGACCTCTTGTGAAACTAAAAAGTTGCACAATATACACTTAAATGGTTTCCCGTTTCGATGAGCTAGGCAACCAGTTCATTAAAAAAAAAAGAATAAAAGTTAAAATTTTGCCCCGTCAGCACAAAAGCTGAACAGGGTGGACCTCTCCCTAACGATGCAGGAATAAGCTTTTTACGTGCTGAACGTTTTCAGTGTTTTTTTCCCACCTCCAATAACCATAGAGCAACTAAATACAGATGCAAACCTATTTACGTTGCCTTTTGGACTTATATGTCAGACTGCCTGAGCGGGGAATCGAACCCAGTCAGTCTGGCCGTGTCAGTCTAGCTCAGCGGTAGGACCTTGGCCTTTGATTTCAAAGGTCCTGGGTTCGA
>JAHWFP010105749.1:0-12021 GCA_023313725.1 Lithobius niger
GCCTGTAACCAGACGCCACAATCACCCCTAATAAATTGCAAGTTAACGCAATTGCTAAACCTATTAAACTCTAAACAAATGATCGAAGTGAACGACCTAAGTAACCATATTTACAATATATATACTACGTACAATGCTAACTGCAATTCAAAGAATTTATAAAGTTATATCCCTAAATTTAAACAACCTACTATTTCCTCCACAATAAGAAAACAACTTTAGAATAATGTGGCCAAAAGGAGGAATCGACAACCAACCCAGACAACACCCAAAAAGCATGCTAAAAAAAAGTTTGCAGATTTAACTCAACAAACAGGGGAAAAATTTTTTTTTCCTCAAAACCAAAATTAAGCATACCATTAATTAAATTAATCCACAGAAAAAAATCTACGCTCCCCGCCCCCAAAAAAAAACGTCTCACCAACACAATCAACAATACATTCAAGAAAATTAACACACAAAAGAAATTTTCACGCCACCCACAACCCAACCCATAGTCAGCCAAAAGACCAATTTATTGTTTTTAATGCCGAAAATGATCCGGCACAAGAATTGTACGCTTTGACTTCCTTAGAGATCCTGTGTCATGCAGCGAAACAGAGCTCAATGACGACGATGATTGTAACGTCGGCAACGACATGGGGTGATTTTCTGCATCTCCGACAACCGATGAAAGTTTTCCGTGGAGACTGACGTGGAGGCGTTAGTAGATGCAGAAAATCATCCGAATATTTAATGAGAATCAATTCTTTATTTGTCATGCTAGCTTTAACGGGAGATTTTTTAGGTATAGGTGGAGTTAACTGTGGCAAAACAAAGCTTCTTTGTCGAAGGGTCGGCATGGCCTGCATCGGAACAATCCCAACTTCGCTTCCCGATGCCGGACTAATAATTGAATTATTGTTCCACATTTGCATATCCATTTTCTCAATCGACAATGGTGAATCAACCCACGGATCTTTGGCAATATGCGTGCACAATCATGACCCAGATTTCCGTTAAACACATCGTAAATAGGAATGAATAGGAAAGGAAAAGTTATAACTTTCAAATGGCTGCAGTCAAACCTTTTAGAAGGATCCGGAGTTCCTAGCAAAGTGACATCCCAGAGGTTGAATAATAAAAGTCCATTGGAGAGCAGGATTACACTGTAGAGTCATCATACATATCTTCCCTTTAGGTGGTGTTGGCCCGTTTGCGCATTGGTCACACTCGACTTACTCACTGTTTCCTTTTGCGGGGGGTTGACCCTCCTGAATGTTATTGGTGTCGGCGGCCACTTACGGTCCGGCACTTCCTTGTTGATTGTTGCCATCTTGATGGTTTTCGTCGTCGTTTCCATCTTCCGCATGACATTGTGCGTCAATTGGGCGATAAGTCTGTCCTCCTGTCCGGTGTTTTTCAATTTTTGCAGGAGGTACAGATGTATGACAAGATTTAGATTAGGGGTTTGAATAATATCTCTGTAATGTGTGGTGCAGTGGCAACCCGGACCACTGCACTGTGGCTGAGGTTGGCGCTAATGACCAAGTTGTCGACGCGCCATTAAGCCTCAATCCCCCCCCCTTCCCTTTACAAATGGGTTGGTTACACATCAAAGAAAAACTTACTCAAACATGAGTAACTGCAAAACATCAGAGCATAGAACTCAACCAAGAAGGGTCAGTCTCAAGGGAAAAACAAGTACAACAATACTATACCATAACAATGGTTACTCAGCATTACAATAGAGCATGGCCAGGAAACAATAAGGTTAAAACTTTTCAGAACTTAAACTAGATGTTAGGAAGGAATGTGCCAAAGGCAACAGCTGCAGAAACAATGGAAAAGACACTGCCTGACATCCCCCTCGAGGGCTGATAAATTTTTGCGTGTAATGTTTCCTGGGGGAAGACAAAATAGAGTAGTAAAACCCTTTGCTCTCGGACAACAACCGGAGCAGCAGACAAGTTTAGCAGAAAATAGCAAAAAAAAACGAGATTTAGGGCTACGAATAAACAGCTGTGCTACTCAGGCTACTTTTGGCTGTCCCTCCCTCGTGGGCGTGAGAAGGGGTAAGCCCATATGGTAGCAGAGTGGTGGTACTGGTGCCACACCGCAATGAATACAAACGAGATATAAAAGGTAAAACTCATAGTATCAAACAAGAACTACAGCAAAATCAAGTTTTGGCAGATACAAATGAAGAGGAAATGTGAGTTAGGAGAGCCAATAGGAACGCAAGCTTACAGGGCTAAAGACATAAGTTCTACGTCAGTTAGGTTACAGTAAAAGCATATTGGAAACATCAAATATCAATATATACTTTGATCAGGCATGAAGACTAAAAAGTCTCCTCGATATCATCGTCTGAAACAACAACAATCCCTGGCCGAGACATCACGACAGCAGACAAAACAGTGACTGGGGATCAGCCCCGCACTCTCCTTAAAAAGCGTTGTGGCTGCGGCGAATATGGAGGAGGTGCAGGAGGCACTTGTTGAGGTGGCGGCGGTAGTGGTAGATTAGACTACTGTGGAGGGGGGGTAGGGCTTAGTGGAGTGGTTTCGTTGTATGAATCTAATGAGTCTCTAGGCCATTCCTGGCCAGTGTATGAACCGTCCATTATCCATGGGACAGAACCGGGAGCGGGCACCATGCCGACATGTCCTTTTATGAAGTGCAAAACGCCTCCAGTTTCTTTCTGCCTGGTATGGTAACCACTCCCGGTTCTGTCCCATGGATAATAGATGGTTCATACACTGGTCCAGAATGGTATTTTATACTATTCTTTTATTTTCACTAATGGTTTGGATGTGCTACATGAATTTGCGGTCTGTTTAGTTCGGTTTATGCTTGTGTGTTGCATAGTTTTTCACTATCCTTATGATTCAACTAAGCATTTGCATGTGCCACTTTTATTTTCAGTCCAGGTTTACTTGCATTTACCAGACTTTATGCTAATTGTTTCGTATTTTATTCTAAATTTACATATTCACTAAGGGCATGGACGTGCCACTTAAATTTTCGATCCAAGTTTACTTGTAGTTAGCAGGTTTGTGGTAAGTACTGTACATATTTTACTATCCTTATATTTGTTATAAGGTTTTAGATGTTTCACTTGAATGTTTGGCCCAGATTTACTGCAGTGTCAAATACATTTTTCCACACCACCTAATGAGATTAGGTATAAGGCGCTTTTTAACCCAGTTTCCCATGTAGGCCTAAGCCATGGGATCAACTTTCGTTGAAATCTGATATTGAATGAGTTTGGTGCATTGCTACTGAATTCATCATGTATTTTTTTGCTTTTCGAGCTCGTATATTATCCTACCTTGATTTCTTTTCTTCCTCCGTCTCATGATGCAAACATTTTCTCTTAACCGCTGCATTTTATGCTAATCACTCTTGCCACCATGATTCTGCTTCTTTGACATGGATTTTACTCTTAGTAGCAGCATCTTTCACTAAATCTCTTCTCTGTGCCTATATTTTATTAGCTCTAATTTTGCTCATGCCTGAAGCTTTTTTCTTAATCTTTCTTCCTACTTCGCTTCTTTTTCTTTAGCATGCATTTTTCTCTTATTAAGGAAAATTGAAAATTAGCTATTAGCGAAAATTATACACTAGAAAATAACGTAGTTCAGTAAGCCACCTTTATGCACTTAGGTTTCGTCGGAGTGGCACGACCCGGATTCACACAAGCTACCCAGTTCGCTCCCAGATCACTTGCATAGTTCCTTAACCGCTATGGCCACATCCTCCACTGGCAGCGATTTGTGTCTATTTAATTTTTCTCTTATTTGCAGGATCTTACACTAACCTTGGTTTCTTCAGTTCCAGGACCAATAAGTCCCATCTTTCTTTTTGTACCTAACTCGTTCTCGATATTCTCCCCTCAAACCTACACTGGCGATTTTCCAAACAGGTCTAGTCTGCGGGGAGCTTTTTCATTTTCTTCTCCTTTCTTCACATGGTCCTAGGGTATCCAATACCGAGAAGAAATTGCAATCCAGGAATTTCTGGATTCATTTCTCTCAATTCCGGTATCCGCATCCGAATTTTTTGCATGACTCTCAGTAGCAAGAAAAAATTAGATGGAAGGAAGTTCGCTGTCGATACCTTCATTATTTAAAATACCAAATTAAGAAAGAAAATTCGTTAGTAATATGTCGCTATTTGAAAGGATCAACCATTTTTAATAGTTAAAAATCAATTGGAAATTGTTGATTTGTTTTTTTTTTATAATCTAGTTGTTGTATTTTCCACATTCTGTAGACTGTGCTGTGGTTACAATACTCTGGTGACTACCCTAGGGCATTGAAAGAAACGCTATGATGGAAGATGTACATATATAGGAAGCAGGCCTAGACACCTAACAATGATACCTATTAATCTTCTTTAATGTTTATGGGTTGGGAAATCCTGCATTCTATTCAAGGTCGTCGTATTACTCAAGAATAGTGTAGGATATAAATCTATAAACTAAAGAAAAATGGTTGTGCCATTTAGGAAAAAACAACAACTCGTAGTCCCATGGAACTCTAGCTACGATGGTGCACAAATAAAAATAAGGTATTATTGTTCACTAGAATGAAACAAACTATACTTTGATCAACAATTCCAGGAAACATGAATGGTTTTTACTGACGGGTTATATCAGAAAGTGACCACACATAGCCATTTTTTTGTATTTGTCTGTTTTTGTTTTATCATACAAGTAATGTCCGGTGTCTAGTGACTTAGACACAACTACATGGTGTGGGTTCTAAGTGAGCAGCAACCTGAATGAACAGGTGAAGCCCTATTTATTAACTCTGTGCTGCTGTGCATCATGGGATGATGCATAGCTAATACAAACTGTGGTTGGTAAAGAACATAGGTCATATGATCAATATTAGCATTAGTTATACAACTACATGGCGGTGCCTGTAACCAGACGCCACAATCACCCCTAATAAATTGCAAGTTAACACAATTGCTAAACCTATTAAACTCTAAACAAATGATCGAAGTGAACGACCTAAGTAACCATATTTACAATATATATACTACGTACAATGTTAACTGCAATTCAAAGAATTTATAAAGTTATATCCCTAAATTTAAACAACCTACTATTTCCCCCACAATAAGAAAACAACTTTAGAATAATGTGGCCAAAAGGAGGAATCGACAAACAACCCAGACAACACCCAAAAAGCATGCTAAAAAAGTTTGCAGATTTAACTCAACAAACAGGGGAAAAAATTTTTTTTTCTTAAAACCAAAATTAAGCATACCATTAATTAAATTAATCCACAGAAAAAAATCTACGCTCCCCGCCCCCCAAAAAAACGTCTCACCAACACAATCAACAATACATTCAAGAAAATTAACACACAAAAGAAATTTTCACGCAACCCACAACCCAACCCATAGTCAGCCAAAAGACCAATTTATTGTTTTTAATGCCGAAAATGACCCGGCACAAGAATTGTACGCTTTGACTTCCTTAGAGATCCTGTGTCATGCAGCGAAACAGAGCTCAATGACGACGATGATTTTAACGCCGGCAACGACATGGGGTGATTTTCTGCATCTCCGACAACCGATGAAAGTTTTCCGTGGAGACTGACGTGGAGGCGTTAGTAGATGCAGAAAATCATCCGAATATTTAATGAGAATCAATTCTTTATTTGTCATGCTAGTTTTACCGGGAGATTTTTTAGCTATAGGTGGAGTTAGCTGTGGCAAAACAAAGCTTCCTTGTCGAAGGGTCGGCACGGCCTGCATCGGAACAATCCCAACTTCGCTTCCCGATGGCGGACTAATGATTGAATTATTGTTCCACATTTGCATATCCATTTTCTCAATCGACAATGGTAAATCAACCCACGGATCTTTGGCAATATGCGTGCGCAATCATGACCCAGAATTCCGGGGAAGAATACCGCTATTTACTTTAATTTCATATTCATATGGACTGAGCACTTTCGTGACTCGACCCGACAGCCTGTTTTTCTATGCATTTGGCCTCGTATCCGTACAGAAAACCTTATCGTTCAAATGGTAAGTGGACTTGCATAAATTAACTCTTGGTTTTAGCTGATGGTCCTGCTTTAGCACAGTTTTACTGGCAACACTAGGAATCATCAAAGTTAATCGTGTACACATGTGTCTTTTCAGGAAAGCTTTAGACGGAGTAAACCAGTAGTGCTATGAGGGATATTCCTAGCCCATAGGAGGAAATTAGTCAGTGCTATTTCTAAGCTTAAACCTTGAGTTAGGCTTGCTTTTAAACTAGGTTTCAATGAACGATCCAGCTTTTTGACAGCATAGTTTCGTAACATCATATAAGTCACATGACGTATACTACATTCTTTCAAGTAATACTCGAATTTAACACTTGTAAATTGCGAACCGCCATAATTCAAAAATACTTCACAGCAACGATATGTTGCAAACGAATCACAAAGGATATGAATAATGGCCGCACTGGTAGTGCTTTCCATTTCATAAATGAAAGGAAACTTCGTGTGTTCGTCGAAAATTACTAGATAGTTTTTACAAAAAGTAATGTCAATTCAATACCACCTAGACTTTTTAGTCTTAGCACTGCCATTTCGGTTTTCCAAAACAGGCCTACTCTGATGTTCAGTATTAAAGATATCAGATAAACATTCAATGTGAAATACCTCAGCACTGAGAGTCAGACTCGTCAGAATCAAGATCTTCATCCACAAAATTACATTCAGGGCAGTCCAAACCGCAATATGACGATTCTTCTGAACTAAGTGCTTTCCTGACAGAATATTTATGATTTTTCTTACCAGCTGTCTTTACCGTTTTTGGTTTATGAGAAGCGGGCGTCGGTGCTGGCTTGCTAGGATTGCACATTCGACTTAGATGCTCAACGTTCCCGCAGCTAAGCACTTATGTTTTAGATACCTGCAGACAGATTTCACGTGCAAAAACCCGCCGCAACAGAAGCATGCATTGTCATTGTTAGACTTACTCTTATTGTTAAATGGACATTTAAACTGCACTGAACATTTAAACTGCGTGACTGATCCCTGAAAGTAACTTACATTTTACTCAGCCAATTCTGTGACAGTAGTTGGATCCAATGCCAGCAGAGACTTCAAAATATCCGAATTGCGCAACCCGGTAATAAAAATATCTCTAAGCTTTGTCTCCAGCTTTGAACCATCACCAGGACCATAAACCTCTTTAATTCCATAATATAGTCCGCAATTGATTCGCTTGCACCCTGCACCCTCCTTTGGAACTGAACCCTTTCACACAGATAGTTCGGTTTGGGACACAAGTTACCAGTTAATAAAGTGTTAATTTGGACTAAGGTTTTAGTTGCTGGAGCATCACGTGCACACAGGTTATGCAATAACCCATACATTTTAGCACATGTGCTTGTTAGAAGCAATGCTACCTTTTTGTCGTCAGGAATATCAAGAGCAGAGAAATACAATTCGACCCGTTCAAAATAAACGAGCCAGGTTTCTACACCTGAATCGAATTCCTCCAACTTTCGACCTTGAATTCCTGGCAGCATAGCTGGAGGCATTATCACTATTGTAGGAATAACGACAACCCAGCACACTTTAATACTTATTTTAATAAAAAATCAAGTCTATAAGAAAACGGCTACTAGTTCTGAAATTTCACTGAAATAGGCCATCGTTGCACCCAGCAACAAGAAGATCTACACCAAACTACGTAAACTTAAAGTAGGTTAAACCGAATTTACATTCAAACGGTCTCTCTCCACTTTAATTTAAACTAGTTACTTTAAATTTGAAGAATTTTAATTTTGTCAGAAATTACTGCCCTTGCTTGTTCTCTTACAAGTTTATTGCAGAATTAATTTCACCCATACGTGACCGGCTAGGTCACATTTAATTATCGTTGCCAGCAATAATTAATAAATAACCTACTTGAAACAATTTAAACCAATCGGTGCTACTACCAGCGGCAACGCCTAGTACTCACACAGACCGGAACACTCTCTTGCAATAGTTATGACCAGCATTAAAATTTGCTATGCAACCCCCTTATTTTATAAGGCGCAGTATACAATATTTAAAATACTACATGAAATCCCACTTCGACTGGTCGTATAAGCTCTGTGCAATAAATTCATATAGCATGCGCTACTATGCTTTTAGAAATTTACTCACAACCACTTGATGGCAAACATTTTACAGGCTAATTCTGTTCAATATTGTAGGTATACCACATGCATAACTAGCACACTTACAAAAGCATTTAATGTAATTAAACAATTTTAAAACCTTAGTTTTTAAATACAAGCTAGTTAACACCACTTTTAACAGGCTTATAACTCAAATCCTGAACACTGAAATATTTTATCCTTCTAAACATTATCACCACTTTTTAAATGTTAGGCTAACTTCAGCAATAAAGCAACTTTTCATTAAACGTTAATAAGACTTTAAACGTTTCATAATTAACTACTCAACACACCAACTTAAACTCAGCACTGCTAATTTCCCCTAAACAAGCAAGTCCTTGCACTAAATCCCCATGCCAGTGCCGACATTGCCAATCCTTGTGAAAAAATGGAAAAAGTACTTCTGACCTGCTTAAAGCTGGACTAACCATATCACCAAGTCTGCAGTCCCTGGTTGTTAGGCAATTTCCGGTCTTCACCACCATGAGGAACCAGCCCCAGCTGCTCCAAGAGCCACTTTACTCATACCAGCTCTTCTTCAGAATACGAGGTACCTTCTTTCTATTTACTTCATTAGCTTAAGTTTAAGTTTAACCTGCTAGGACTTTACCCATACCACATACGGGCATGAGTCACTAGAAAGCAAAGCTTCATATTAAGTTTATATGAAACTTAAAATCTCATCCTCGTCGCCAGTGTAGTGTCCGGTGTCTAGTGACTTAGACACAACTACAAGGTGTGGGTTCTAAGTGAGCAGCGACCTGAATGAACAGGTGCAGCCCTATTTATTAACTCTGTGCTGCTAAGCATCATGGGATGGTGCATAGCTAATACAAACTGTGGTTGGTTAAAGAACATAGGTCACATTACCAATATTAGCATTAGTTATATAACTAGATAGGGGTGCCTTTAACCAGACACAACAATACTTTATGTCTGTTTCGTGTGACATATGTGTACTTCGTGCATGCCTTTATAATGTGTGAAAATGTGTAATTCTTGTAAAGACTTTTACGTCTATTTTTGTTTGTTTCCCTTTTGGTTTTCTTTCGTGTGAGTGATTACGTGTTCATATTATGAGCGTATTCATATTCTTTCAGTTTTGCAGGTGTTTTGTTTTATACTATGTGTTTTGTATGTCTTTGTGGGTTTAGGTTTTAATAATGTTTCATCCACGTGTATTGTTGTTTGTGTGTTTTTAATGCGTGAATACGTGTCAGTTTTTTGGATTCGTGATGTACATGCACGCATGTGCATGGAGGCTGGCATCCTTGTTTCCTGGAACAGTTCAAATAATAGTTCGTTTCATTTAAGTTAACTCTAATCCGTTTTTTTTTATTTTTGCATGTCACAGCTGTGAGTCCCATGGAAATAGAGATATGACGTCTAATGCCTTTTCCTAAATGACGAAACCATTTTTTATTCAGTTAATTTCTTGGCTTTTTTCATTTCCTTAATATTGTGATTGCTATGGTGATGTTTTTCATGTGTATGTCTATTCTTCACCTAATTTTTTTTGTAATAAATGCACCAATAAAATAAAAAAAATATGTGCATTTCCACCCATGCCACGTCATTTGCATAATATATGGTGGGAATGCACTACTGTGTGTTTAGATTTAGTATAGTGGCATCTCTGTTCATTGTTGATTCTCCATTTTTTGTTAGTTACGTTACTGGCTTCTTTCACTTCCTTTTTATCGTCTTTGGCACGGTAAGGTCTGTCATGTGCATTTCCATTCTCCATCCAGTTTTCTTTATTGAGAGGGCCATGCTCCGTCCGTGGTTTTTCCCATATCCATTTACTTGATGACAACAAACTAGTGTATGTCCAGATTTTGCATATGTCAGCATGATTCAAGGGTGATTCTAAGTTGATTCTTCATTGTAACAATAGTTCATTCTTCATGGTAACAATAATTGATTCTTCATTGTTGGATGCAGTTGAAGTAAGTGCGGAAAACAATCGAGGAAAAAATTGGACACGATTCAACTTTATCTTCCCAAATCCCGCACTGGAGAACCCAGTAGGCTGTCATGTCGGCCACCCAACTGTGAGGCTGAGGCATCAGAATTATGGACTAAGCACCGCATAATTTAAAACTGGAAGATAATAAACGAAAATCGGATTGATTTCACTTACGTTGACAACAACTACCTAACCTTTCTCTGGCCGATAACGTAAACTGGAACAAGATGCAACAACGATGTTACTTTCCTCATGCCCACGCATCGTTGCATCTTGTTCGAATGAACTCTCCCTCGAGAATTTGTGCTCACCACCTTGTTGCACTACTGTTACATGTTGCAGCATTGTTATATTTTGGAAATTACAGTCGCTCCTAATAATATTCTCATACGTAGGTAAGATAACCCAATTTGGGGTCGTGCTCCCGAAAAACAAGCAAGAAGCACAACTGATATCTTCTTTTATCGTGGCATGTCAAAGGTCCTGGGTGTTCTGCTTGGATTTATCTGGCTAAATTGTTTCTCATAATCATAGGGCAGATAACACAGTTTGGGTTTGTGCTCGTAAAAACAAACAACAACAAACTGATAGCTAGGCTACTTTTTTCTCTAATTCTCACGCACAAACAAACTGTAGCTGAACTGAACGATTTGAACTGTAGCCTACTTAAACCAAGGGCGTGGCTATCAAAGGGTTGGGTAGAAATGAAATGGTTTCTTAGAGAATTTCCAAGGCGGTCATTAAAGAAGCACGTATTTCAACGATGAGCAATGACGCGGCAGTAAGATGGCAAATTCAGAAATATTCTTTTATTATGTGTTTTCTGTGTGTGTTTGTAACTGCGTGTTAACTTTACTTTCTTTCTGACACAAAAGTAAGCAAAAGACGAATTCAACAATTGCCTTTTTATCTATTTTCTTTATTAACGTTGAAAGACCATTGAAAATATTTTTAGTTCCATCCTCAACCCAGAATTTAGTGCCATTATTAGTGGTTACATCAGTATTTAAAGTTCCATAAGAACTTTATGTACTCATGGAAGTCCCACTAGAGTCTAGACAAAAAGATAGGGAATGTGAGGTAATTGTTCATTGTATTTTTTCCCTTTTAGGTAATTCACGAAACAAATTTCAATTATAACATTTCTTTTTTACGAATTAGGCCTAATTTTAATCCAGAATATCTCGGGATTTATGCAGCAATTTTCGAGACTAAAAAATGGTAGGGATCCCGAATGCCAGGATCCCGGGATTGGCTGTTCTACGAGTTTGTCGTCATAGTATGAGAGGCGAGAATGTTAATGCTGTGCAACTTATGGCTGACGCTAGCGATCGTCACCCATGTTCCCATATGTGCAAGATTCGACCATATAATGGCAAACTTGTAGTCATAGAGTAACATTCATTATTTAACAAAGGATGAGTGCATACTCTTAGCGGTCAGTAATGGTTTCCGGTTTTCTCCGGACAAGACTGTGTGCATTCACTTTTGCCGCCAACGAACGCTGCACCCAGATCCTTGCCTGTACTTGGGGCAGGCGCAGATTCCTGTTTTCCCACAGGCACGTTTCCTGGATCTGGTGTTCGATTCCAGGTTATCTTGGCTTCCACACTTTGCGCCAACTTAAAGACAAGTCTTTGCGGGCACTTAACATCTTGCGGGTTCTGTCGGGCACTTCATGGGGTGCCGATCGCGCTGCCATGTTGCGCCTCTACAGAGCCCTTGTCCGCAGCAAACTTGATTATGCGTGCATGGTGTATGGTTCGGCTAGTGACTCGACTCTCCAGATGTTGGACACTGTGCATCACAGTGGCCTGCGTGTGGCGACTGGGGCATTTCGAACTTCTCCAGTGGTCAGCCTCTATGCTGAGGCCTCGGAGCC
>JAHWFP010105750.1:0-55079 GCA_023313725.1 Lithobius niger
CAGCTAACTCTTTCACTAAATTAGTCAAAATCTTGATATAATATTTTGACTCTGATATCAATGCTTTCTATTACGAAAACTTGATTTGTCCTTCTATCCTGGTGGGTTTCTGTACGATGAAGACTGTACAACATAATAATATGTGAGCATTATACATAAGGATTTTGTTGATACCTGGTAGGTAACGATATGATAAGGACAGCAAATTATCACTGATACTTATGTCGACCACATAACTAAAACAAACACGTGACAGCACTAACCACACCAGGATTCCTGTTGTTGGTCTCACGATCTATACTGGTGCATGATGATGGCCCATGGCTTGTGTGAGCTTGTGTCTAGTTTTCGGCATACTTCCCTACAAAATTGTGTACATGCAACGATGGTGTGTGTTTCAAAAACCTTAGAGTAAAAAGTTTTATCATTTACTCCACGTGTTGGAGTTCAAAGGCTAACCAACTTTTTACACTATTTTAAATATTTTAAATATTTGTTATGTTAATGTTTGTAAGTCATTTTATCGTTTGATGGATGAATGAATGCAACACTTGAGAAGTTACCAAGCGTCGCATGATATTGCCCATTGAAATTACCTTGTTCTTTCAACTCATAATTGCTGCCCACACAGTACTTCACTATGCAATAATAATTATTTTAATTAACTATTTTAAAAGTCACGAAGATTCATAAGCTCCTGGAACTCTTTGCCGATTTTATGAATTTAAGGATCTAGGGATTTATGGAATTGAAATGAAATTTTATTTTTTTCAAAGATTGTCAGTGATACTGACAGACAGACGGACACCATCACAAGATGAGAAGCCCCTTTGCTGTGCTTCGCAATACGCATTACGAAAGCAAACCTCAAAGAAGACGACTGACATTCTTTCAATGAATTATTGTTGTAGGAAACTAATTACCTTACATTACCTCAGCAATCTGAGTTCGTAATTACCTCTGCAGCCAGGTTAACCCTATGGTTGAAGGTACTGACTTGCTATCAGGTTGATCTGAAGTTCCTTGTGTGACGTGTCATAACTATTTTATTGATTCCATTTAGTAAACCATAGCACATGAACGATGAACGTACCAACCATAAATAATGAACACAGCAGAAATATGTCCAATATCGCGTGAGACATGCCAATTGCAAGGTAGAAGAAAATGGAAGGTACACTATTGATTTACGTAAATAAATAATGTGCAAATAATGTAAATAATATATAAGTAATGAACACAGCAATGTTTCTAATCACGTGAGAGATGCCTTTCCAGGTAACCAGGAATGGAAGGTGCACTAAAATTGATTCTTGTATATAAATAGGCAAGACGGTTAACTTCATGAAAAATTATTAATATTTTACCTCTTTCCTGCCAACCGTCTTCAGTATTCCTCTGGAGTTCGTTAAGGCTTCACGGATCTGCTTGGGAGACCATTTCATGCAACTTGATAGAAAGCCAACTTAATTAAAAAAGGTAAAGTTTATTAGAACACAAGTGTCACATTTTGTAAAGATGGGCTTCTCATCTTGTGATGGTGTCCGTCTGTCTGTCAGTATCACTGACAACTTTTGAAAAAAAATGTTATTTTAATTCCATAAGATAAGTGAATACGATAAACAGTTCTCACATTAAACAGCATAACATTTTAGCAATTAGTTGGAGCGAGTTTCCTGAAAAGATACACTGATCACGCCTCCTAAAATTACACTCTAAGTAGAAGAAGAAGCAATGGTCGTGATGTCCCTCACTTTAAGAGTATGTAAGTGTTTATGTTAATCGAGTTCAGGATTCACCACCGATTCTTTTCATTAAAAAAAGAAAGAAATGTCGTTCCTTCATAAATTGAAGACTGCCTCCCATCTGCCTCGTATGCTGTGAACAGACAGCACAACATGAGTGCATCTACAAGCTTTCTGTGTTAGTATGGGTTCGAGTGCGTTACTGACAACAGATTCCAGAGTAAAGGATTCCACTGTAAAGGATTTAAAAATACAAAGCCTCACTTCGGTGGCAACCTATTTTACTAAATTACTATGGTTGATTTATCTCGGAATAAAGCTTCAATGTGCTATTTCGTGGGCTAGATAGGCGTCACAACTGTTAAAATATTTTTTTTGAGCATTATTGAAATGAGTTGTCATGTAAGTAAGATGTATTTCATTGGAATATTAGAATACCGAAACTCAGTAGGTGTCTTCCCTCTTTACTGCTTATTTTATTTCAGGTGCCAGTAATTCTGTAGCGACCCAATCAGGCCTGATTATTTTTGTGATAGTATTATAGCTGTTTAGATGTTTCATGTGCTCCATTCCAAAGCCATAGGAGAAGAACGCAAAAGGGACAATTTCGCTACGTATGTCCAATAGGAATTTTCTACTATTACATGCAGGAAATGTCGGGTATCGAACTGTCTCAAGATGATCCCATTTCCGATCACTGTCGAGTAGCAAAATCCACCCACGTCAAGCATGTCAGGTTTGCGGACATTACTACAAAACAACAGTTGGAACTGATACATTCCGGAGTTGTGGGGATCAGCTCCTACACCTTCTCACGGAGGGAAGATGTACTTTATCAGTTTTCTTGATGATTTCACCAGAAAAGGCTTCATATACCTGATGAAATCTAAGGACCAAGCATTTTCTATGTTCGAAGAGTTCCGTGCGCGTGTGGAACGTGAAACAGGACTAAAAATCAAAAGACTACGTACTGACAATGGCCTTGAATATTGCCATCAACAATTCCAGCAAAAGCTTCGGGACCTGGGAATAAAAGCCGAACGCACAAACGTGTACTCGCCACAGATGAATGGAGTTTCTGAATGGCTAAATCGATCTCTTTTGGACTCTGTTAGAGCCTTATTAAGTTCTTCTGGACTGTCAAAAACATGGTGGGCAGAACTACTGTTGACTGCCATATACCTAAAGAACCGAAGTCCTCACCGTTCCTTAGACGGAAAGATTCCAGACAGCGTGTGGTATTCAAAGCCGATTTCCATGAAACATCTCCGAAAAATTGGATGTTTGTGCTTCGTCCACAAAGAGAAGCGCTACCGCACTAAACTTGATCAAAGAGCTGAACTTGGAGTGCTTGTTGGATATGCCCGAAATACACGTGGATATAGAGTATGGTTGCCAGACCATGGACTAGACGTGTGCGAAACTGGTAGTGTGACATTCGATGAGAAGCGTCTTGGCACTAAGATCTTGAGAAACGCTCGACAAGAAGGGGAAAATGAACCGTCCTTCTGTGATATTGGTTCAGAAGAGGAAGCACCATCCTATGTGAAAAATGTACCAGTACCAATCCCCATGCCACGTTCTACTAAGCGTAAAGCCACAACAGTTACAAACATCAAGACTGCACCAGTACCAATGCCTCAACCAAGAACTAGTGGTACATTGGTATCTCCAGAAGAACCACTCCCTGGATGGGAGAGAATGGTAGTACTTCGTAAATCTGGTGTAACCATCGGTACTAATGACATTTACTATAGGTACATGGGTAACAGAAGACTACGTTCACACAAGGAAGTGAGAGAATTCTGTAACAAAGAAGGCCTAGGCATGACATCAAGAGGTTTGACTTTAGTAAACTGAACGATACGCCTGCCGTTGGAAAGGCACCAGCAAATGTTCATTTTACATCCTCATCAGAAGATGATTCTTTGTTCTTTGAGTCCGAGGCATCAGGTGAAGAAAATGCAGAAGCCCATTTAGTGGAAATTAGACTGCTACGCAATTATGCGGAAGCTATTCAGTCCCCGCAATCCAAGGAATGGAAAGTGGCTATGGTCGAGGAGATGGAAACATTGAAGCAAAGGAACGTATACACGCCTTCACGACCTCCCAACAACGACAAGACAGTTATAGGATCCCGTTGGGTCTATGTAATTAAGAAGAATGACCAAGGCAAGGTGGCAAGATACCGTGCACGCCTAGTAGCACAAGGTTATGCGCAACAAGACGATGTCGACTACACCGATACATTCTCGCCGGTCATAGCCTTTGCATTAGTGCGATTCTTTTTTGTTCTTCTGGTTGTACTTTTTGGCTGGGTTAATGCACGTGTCGACGTGAAATGTGCATACCTGTATGGTGTGTTGAAAGAACTCGTGTATCTACGGCCTGCACCTGGTTATGCTGGTAAGGGTGGCTTTGTATGGAAATTGAACAGAGGACTATATGGACTTCATCAGTCAGGCCGGATGTGGTTTAAGGAGTTAGATTCTGCATTTCAATCACTAGGATTCAAGAAACTGTTCGCCACCAACTGTGTTTACCACATGGACTGTTCAATAGTAGTACTTGTATATGTGGATGATATAGCCATATTTGCGTCATCTGAGAAAGCATTACGAAAGGCCATAGCTTTGATATCTGGTCGATACGAAGTTGTCGAATTGGGTTCTATAAAAACTTTCTTAGGCGTATGCTTTGCTAAGAACAACTCGGGTGATCATTACATTCATCAACGTCCTTATATTGAATCTCTTGTTGAGAAATTCAAGTGTACTGACAATAGGCAAGTGTTGATCCCACTGGACGTAGGAACATGTCTTTCACGTGACGGATGTCCTGCTGTGTCTGATCAATCTCTTTCTACAAAATACCAGTCTCTGATAGGGGCCCTAATGTTCGTCGCCTCTCGCACGCGACCAGACATTTCATTTGCAGTCACAGCGCTGTCGCAATTTAACTCAAACCCGTCTGAAAGCCATTGGTCTCAAGCTCTCAAAGTTCTACAGTATTTGAATACTACGAAAGACTACGTTCTACAATGGCGCAGCAACACATCCAAATCAGCCAAATTTGATGTGTACACTGACAGTTCATGGGCATCTTCAATTGATGATCGTCGTAGCTGGTCGGGCTATATAGTTATGCTCTCCGGATCCCCAATCACATGGCGTGTACAGAAACAAAAGTCGGTCGCCCTGTCCACAATGGAGGCCGAATTTGTAGGTCTTTCGTTAACGGTAATTGAAGCAAAGTGGTTTATTGCAATTTGCAATGAAGTGGCATTCTTGCGAGTCACAATTCCCCCGGTTATGCACTGCGATAACCAATCGGCCATTGCGTTCTGCCGAGATAACCGTGAAAAGATGTCCACAAAGCACATCGACATGCGTTATAAGTTTGTGAGGGAAGATCTTCAAGATGGTGCGTTTGAAATCTTCTATGTGCCTACACAACGAAATCCCGCAGATATTTTCACAAAAGCGCTCACTCGCATTCCATTCACCACGGTTAGGGAATATCTCTTATACAAAGTGTCAGGAAAATAAGAGCAAAAGGGCGGTATTGTGTTTCAAATTCACTAAAATGCTGATTTTAGTTGACCCTTTCTTTTTGCTCTAATTTTTCCGTTATTTATTATTAGTTGTATTTTCATTTAATGAGCAAGTTATTTTGTTAAAGTAACTCTTGTATTTTGATGATCGATCACCCACTCCAGATCGGATGTTGATCGATTACCTCGTCCTGGTAACACAGGAAGTGCTGTAGTCAGATGGGCTTATCGCTCACTCGCTCCTGGACTAGCGTCTGGAAAGATGGCCTCACGCAACCAAGCGTTGCTGTGCTTAGTAGCACTAAATCTGAACTACAGTTCAATAATGTTTTTGCCATTTAAGTCCAAAGTTAACATTAACTGTAAATATTTATTAGCCTTTGTTGTTTGAATAAACCTAAAAAGGTTTCTTTACAACGTGTCCTTCGTTAATGGTTTCTCGTGTTGGTGACACCGCATAAATTCTTCCACGCACTTTGCAATCGACGCTACAACAGTTTTTCCACCCGAACTACATGTTTGGTTGGAAACCACAGGAGTGTACCAAGATGGAATTGACGTCGAGGATGTTGGCGGTGTTCCTGGCGATGCTGATACCGTGTAGGTACACTCTGGACTCGAATCCGAATAACTTCCCTACTGTTGTTGAGTCGGCGGCGGAGAAATCTACCTTGTATTGTTTGTTTGTGATATGTAGCTCGCATTTCAGAGTATTGGGGTTACTGACGATACGAATGTACGAGATGTCGTTCGGGACGTCCCAGTGGTGACGCTTCTTCATTTCGCAGTAGACATATTTTTCTATCGCTTCCAATTCGTAGGAACCTTCGGGAATGACGAGTTTCGTCCACTCCCTACCGTTGTTGTGACTGTACCTAAACGTGTCCGACTCCAAAGCTTTCACATTCGGAATGGAGTTGTACGTCTCCAAGTTGACTAGTGCTAACTCCCACCCCTCATATTCGTCGTCCGTTAGCAGCAGGGGTGTCGAAAATTTGGTGGTAAAATCAGTGGTGTTTGATGAAAGAACTATTGACGAGGAAGGCATCGTTCCCCTTATGTCGCAGTTAACGAAAGTGTATCGTTTACGATTGATCTTAAACATTTATTAATAAAAAAATTTTCTTTAGTCATTTATTAGTTTAAAAAAAATTTTTGTTTCTTTTCCGTCTTTTAACATCTCCCAAACTCTTTAATCAACTTGACGTGCTCGTCGTCCGACAAGATACTGTTAGCTTTCAACTCCGCGTAAATGTGCACTATCTCCTCATCTAGACCAGTATTACCAGCATCTCTCGAAGCTCTGATCAGTTTCAGTCTTTCGCACAGTTCATTGGAGTCTTTGTAAAACCTGTATCCTTCCCCTTGCCGAGTCGGTTGCTGCTGCTGCTGGTTACCAATAACTGGTTTAACAAAAGTAGTGTAACCTTCCCCTTGCCGAGTCTTCCGAACACCGGTTTGATGAAGGTCGCGTACTTGTAACCGGCGCTTGACTTCAGTCTCTTAGCTGCAGGATCGTGGTCTCGGTACACAGTGCTACTTTTCGTATGAATGTCGCGATAATCCAACAGACTCGGGTGATCGTCGGTCGGTTTGCGCGGATTCTTGAGCATGATCAACTGCCACAATTCGTCGGTGCCCTTGTACTTTTTCCTCCCACCACCACGTCGTCCCCTTCGAAATCCACGTCCGAGTTACCTATCTTTTACTTTTTACTATCCGGCTCGTATCTTATACCGAAAGTAGGGTCGGTCAAAGCCTCCCGAGTAGTGAACATGCTCAGGATATTCGGTAGCAAGTGGCCCTAGTTGCACGGTGTCTAGCAAAGAAGTCTCCTCTTCCAAGTATCTCATTCGAGCGCTTGGAGTCATGGCTTCGATTTGCTTGAGGGTGCCAAGCGTGAGTGGACCCATAGAGCTAGATAACCTTCTCATCGCACCGGTATTAAAAGCTACTTCGGAATTGGAGTCTTCTTCTTCTTCTTCTTCGTCCCTATTATAGCCGAGGTGCTCTGAATGTTCCGAAGTTTTTCTCCGTGCTGTATGTGTTGTTTCTGTTGCCTGGCTTCGATGGCTAACAACTCTTTGATCTGGAGCTGACGTTGAGTGGCCGCCTCCTTGCTTTCTTTCACTCGGAGTTTGGTCTGCTCTCTGATGGGATCTGTTACAGGTTTGAATATCTTGGTGAGATGCTCGGACTCGCTAACCTTCTCCAGCTTGACATCCCTGAATTTACGTTTGAGTCGTTGTTTCAAGGCCTCGTACTGGTCCGAAGCTCGTTGTCGTTTCTTGGTATTCATTTTAGAGATCATTTTATTTATGTAAAAAAAATTGAGAAATCGTTGACACAAATTCTTGTTCTTGGCAACATCAACACTCGTTCTCGTCAACATCAACACTTGTTCTTGTCAACATCAACACTCGTTCTTGTCAACACCAACACGTTTCTATGTCTAATCCAACATGCGTCTGTACCTTCCTTCTCTCAAAGGCTTGGTCTTGTCGATGGTCAGAAATCCGTAAGGGTTGGAATTCCAAGACTCGCTACACATTTCCCTAAACTCTTCGAACTCACGTCGCCTCCTACGTGGTTGTTGTAGACGTGCCTGAGGTTGGTGTAGTCTTGCCTGAACAGCATCAGGACGTTGGCGTTGTCTCGTATCACGCGCTTGGGTATCCTACTGTAGGTCTGACACAGGTAAAACACGTCCACGTTAGCGTGTCTTCCGTAGGCAAAGTACCTCTCGATCTTGTCCTGCTTTTCTATCATGCAGTCGTCGAATAAAAACATGGTCTTCTCCTTTTTCTAGTCATCATCTACTAACAGTTGTTCGGGTAAGGGTATCTCTTCCAAACTAGAGCTGAACGACCCTACTTCGGGACAAGTCTCTTCGAAGGCCTGCCTCAGCCGTTCGTACTTGCTTTGACACAGGGTCTTGGAACACACGTAGAGTCTGTCGTAGTCTAGCCAACCGTCGTTGCAGATGAGATTGAGAGTTAGATTAGTCTTGCCGCAACCCGCTGGTCCACAGATGATGCATCTAAGTTGTTTCGGTAACTTGAGATGATTCTTGCTTTTCTCGAAAGTGATGGCGTCCATCGAGTCGTAATTGTTTCATAGTTTTGAAAAGGAATGTTTTGCTTTATATAGAAAAAAGTGAGTTGTTGATTAGTTTCATTGAAAAGGATCGTTATGTTTTATATACAATTTTTTCTATAAGTAAAAGCGAATCAGTTAAATTGAAATCAATCATGTATTGCTTGAAATGTAAGCAAGTTACCGGTACTGCAGACCCGGTTATCGTCACGACATCGAACAAACGCTCTCTGCTGAAGGGAAAATGTGAGGTCTGTGGTTCGAATAAGGCGCAGTTTCTGAAGCGACAAAGCGGTCCTCGCAAACGATCTAAAGCTTCCACGAAGGGCTCGGGTCTGTTAAATACGATGATAAATAAACTGCCTATCGAACTCCACATCCCGGACTACAAGTTTTGCGGTCTTGTTACGAAACTGAGCGAGAGACTGGCAAGAGTAGACGTTGGTGTCAATGCTCTCGACGAAGCTTGTAAAAAACACGACATAGCTTACGCCAACAGCAACGATTTGGAAGACAGGCATAGGGCGGACGAGGAGTTGGCTTCCACGGCCAAGAAAATCGTCTTCTCCCTTACCAGAGTGGGGTTGAGCGAGCGAGTCGCTGCTGCAGCTGTCGCCGCCGCCATGAAGGCTAAAGTCAAGTTGGAAATGGGTGTGTAAATTTAAATAAATGAGAAAAAATTTTTTTGTAATAATAAATGGTAAAAACGTAATAAATGGATACGTTAGCCAAAGAACTGTACAAACCGGCTCACAGACATTACCCTAGATGTAAGACCAAAGCCACCTTCGTCGACGACCTGTGGCAGATAGATTTGGTCGAGATGATACCGTACTCTCACGTCAACAATGGGTACCTGCTCACCCAGATAGACGTGTACAGTAAGTTCGCTCGAGCGGAACCGATCAAATCTAAGTCCGCGGTCGAGGTTACCACCGCCTTTAAGAAAATGCTAGTCTCAGCCAAGCCAAGGCTCTTACAATCCGACGAAGGGAAGGAATTCTTCAACTCCACCTTCTCCCCTCTGATGAAAAGATTGGGCATCAACCACTACCACACCTACTCCGAGACCAAGGCGAGCGTGGTCGAACGTTTCAACCGCACGGTGAAGACTTTGATGTAGCGGGAATTCACGCGTAGAGGCAGTTATAAATGGATAGACTTACTTCCTTCTCTGTTAGACAAGTATAACGGTTCAGTGCATAGAACTATTAAGGCGAGGCCCAAAGACGTGAACGACGGAAAAGTTAAACTTCCAAAACCTTCCATTCCTAAATGATTAACAAAACATAATAAATTTAAGGTTGGAGATGAAGTCCGTGTATCTCGCGTAAATGGGGTGTTCGACAAGGGATACCTTCAAAACTGGACCAACGAAATTTATACCATAGATAAAGTAAGGAAGACTGACCCGGTCACGTACACTCTGAAAGATTACGGCGGGGAAAGCGTACAGTGCGGTTTTTATGAGTGGGAGCTGCAAAAGACGAGCGTGCCGGATTTGTTTCTGGTAGAGAAGGTATTAAAGACTAAGAAAGTGGGGGAAAAGACCAGTTACTTAGTCAAGTGGCGGGGTTACGACTCTAAGTTTAACAGTTAGGTCGATAATTTGGATTCGCTAGGATGAGTCACAACCGGAAATTGCATAATGTGGTGCAATCATAACTTAATGCTTGCTACAACGTTCTAGAACATTCTATTCGATCACGTGAGTTCCGGTTGTGGTGCAATTTCTGGTTGATTCGGTATAAAAACTAAGATCTTTTCCCTCTCGCTCTCTTTCCAGTTTGGATTTCATTGAGATAACGTCTCCACCTCACCTGTCTTTTCAATTCGATTTTCATCGAAAGAATATCTCCACCGTTTTTTGTAAGTTTGTTCAATCCATTCTTAAAACATTTAGAATTTTTTTTCGTATATATAAAAGCTTAGACAGACATTTAGTTTTTTTTTTTATTTGTTGTTCTTAGATTTAATCATGTCTAGCAAAACTTCCTTTACCTGCGCGTTTTGTGCGGAAGTCTTCCCGTCGCAGCAGCGGTTGATTGACCACCTCTCCAATCATCTTCACTCTGAAGACCCGACGGAACATTTCCGTTGCCTCCTTCACCGTTCGGTATGAGAAGAGGTGGAATGCGAGGACTGCCACGTCTCCCCTCCAACCTGCAAAGAGGCCCACGACGGTATCTTTCGTTGCTACAAGAAAAACTTTGTGGGGGACAATGGGTATGACTCTCTCCTCCGCGACCCTATTCGCCTCCTGACCTGCCTGAAACCCGCCATCGCCCAACTCTTTTTCGCCTGCCTCACCTCTTTAATTTCGTGCAAATTTCAAGTCTGCCTTACCGTAAGGTTCTCCAGAGCCAAACAAACTCTCAACACCGGGTTCTGGAGCCTCTACGTCAACGCTCCTTCCGCTCACGATATCCCAACCTTACTCGACGAAGCCTACGTGAAGATTCACCATGCCATCGATGCCTTCACCGAAAAGGGTAGCGGTTGGGTTGTCGATTCCGTGACAGATCTTCGCGTTAAGATCGGCAAGTACGACCCCTTCAGAGCCTCTTCTTACATACCCCTACCCAAACAACTGAGGAAGAAGCGTCAGTTCGTCATAAACGTCGAAAACAAGCACGACAACCACTGCTTCCTCTACTCCATTCTATCTGCAAAACACCGTGAATTTAACACTGATCCTCTTCATTACAATCAGTTTATGACTAGCGTAGACCACTCGATGTTAAATTATCCGGTCAACTTAAATCAAATCGACGAGTTCGAAACAAAAACAGCGGTCTCGCTATCAACGTGATCGCCTTCACGACTGAATTCGGACTGCATCCCATTCGAGTTTGCAAGTCCCTGGTCGGTCGTCAAGTGATCGACTTGCTGTTTTTGGCTGAGGAAGATAAAGACGGAGAACCCAATTTCCACTATTGTGCCATCATGGATTTCGACGGATTCTTCAAGCATGCTGGTGTTGGAAGCAACAAGAAATTTTACTGTCGCAACTGCTTCTCGGGTTTCACTCGTGAAATCACTCTTTGCAAACATCGCGCGGAATGCTTCGCCCTGAACCCGAGCCAGCGGTTGCGATTCCTGAGACTCGGCGACAACACCCTGGAGTTCAAACACTTCAGTCGTCAAAACAAACATCCCTGGGTGATCTACGCCGACTTTGAGTGCTTGCTCCAGCCCGTGTCGGGTCCTCTTCCCGGGCCGTCCACCAGTTCCACGACTGCCATCTACAAGCTCGTACCTTACAGCTACGGGTACCTTGTCGTCGGACCAGGTGGAGAGATCGTGAACGAGCAGTACCACTTCGGACTCGACGCGGTTGAAGACTTCATGAGGTCGGTGGAGGAAGAGGCTCTGAAGTACCCCGCCATCATCGCCAATCCTCGTCCACTCGCCCTCACCGAAGAGGAAGAAGCACGTTTCCTGCTCGCTAAAACTTGTCATTACTGCGGAGAAGGCTTCTACCCGGGTCTTTACGCCTCGGAGAAGAAAGAGTTGAAGGAGATGAAAGTGCGGGATCACGACCACTTCCCTCCCGGCAAATACCGCGGCGCCAGCTACAGCAAATGCAACTTTTCGGCAAGGCAGATTAGCGTCATCCTCGTAGTCTTCCACAATTTGGAAGGCTACGACATGCATCTACTCTTTTCTGCTGCCGAAAAGTTCCAAGGTAGCGTGGACGTCATCGCCAGGAACACGGAGCGATTTCAGAGCATGTCGGTGGGCCTGAAAACTCCCTATCCTGTACCAAATGCACCCAAGAAAAACGTCGTCGTCACGCTCAGGTTCATCGACAGCCTGAACTTCTTGGCCTCGTCCCTGGCGATGCTCGTCACCAACCTGAAGAACGCCGGTGGTGCCTTCTCCATTCTCAGGGCCGGACTGGAGCGATCTTCTCTTCGCGGCCATTTCACTGCATTTGACCCAGACATCAACACGGACACCCTCCTAAATCTACTTACCCAGAAAGGCTACTACCCCTATGAGCACGTCACTGGAGTGGAAGTTTTTAATCAAACAGAACTACCTCCGAGGGAGGGCTTCTACACCAAAGTCAAAGAAGAAGGCATCGGCGAGGAAGAATATCAGCACGCCAAGACCGTCTGGAACATCTTAGCGGTTAAAATCTTCGCATCGTACCATGCCGTGTACCAAATGACAGACGTCTACCTCCTCGCCGAAGTCTTCGAAAACTTTCGCACTCTCTGTCTTCAAACTTTTAAACTCGATCCCTGTTTCTGCCTTTCCACACCGGGCTTCAGTTGGGGCGCCGCACTCAGGCAAACAAAAGCCAAACTAGAACACTTCACACATGTCAGCAAGCACAACTTCATCACTTCCGGCATAAGAGGCGGACTTTCTTACATCGCTCGTCGATACGCCCGAGCCAACAATCACTATTTCCCTGACACCTTCGACCCCGAGCTCCCAATCTCCTTTCTCATCTACTTGGATGCCAACAACCTCTACGGTTGGGCCATGGTCCAGAGACTTCCTTATTCAAACTTTAAATGGCTCACCAAACACGAGCTTCAACATTTCGACGTCCCCGACGATATCGACGGTACCCGACGATGGCGATTACGGCTACATCTTGGAAGTAGACCTCAACTATCCTCCCGGATTACACGATGCCCACAATGACTACCCGCTGGCTCCGGAATTGTTGAAGATCGATCCTTCGATGGTTTCGCCATTCTCCGAGAAGGTAGCCGAGGAAATAGGGCACAACGTAAAATCAACCACCAAGCTGACTTCCAACCTTCTCAACAAACGGAAATACATCGTCCACTTTCAAAATTTGAAATTCTACCTGCAACAAGGGATGGTTCTTCGTCGCATCCGCCGCATCCTTGCCTTCAAGCAGGTGGCCTGGCTGAAACCCTACATCGAGAGTAACACCGAGCGAAGACAGGCTGCGGCTAATGACTTCGAGAAGAACCTCTACAAGCTGGCGAATAATTCGGCTTTTGGAAAGACTCTGGAACAGAAGCAGAACAGACTGTCCGTAAAGCTCACCACCAAAGCGGAAAAGTCGGTTAAGTACACTTCTCTGCCCCACGCCGACTCCTTTCAAATTCTTAATGACCATCTCGTCTCCGTATTGTTGAAGGCTCGCACTATCGACTGCGACCTTCCCATCCATTCCGGTTTCTCCATATTATAACTTTCTAAATTGTTGATGTACCAATTTCACTATGGCTTCATTAAACCCATGAAGACAAAGCTTCACTCTTGTTCACGGACACGAACAGCCTGTTCTACTCGATCGAGACGGAAGACGTGTACGCGGAGATGGCTCGGAACCGTAGCGAATGGTTCGACACTTCAAACTACCCTCCGGACCATCCCCTCTACAGCACGGAGAACAAGCAAGTCCTCGGGAAATTCAAAGACGAGCTGGGAGGGGTTCCCGTTAAAGAGTTTATAGGCCTCAGGATCAAGATGTACTCCTAAGTCACCACAAACAAGGAGAAGCAGACGGCGAAAAGGATCGACAGAACTTTCGTCAAGAAGCATCTTGGACACGAGGACTACAAGCGTTGTTTCGATCAGCACGTCGTCGATAAGGGTTCGTGGACTACGATACGAAGCCACAAACATCAACACACCACCGACGTAGTATCAAAGTCCCTCCTCAATCCTTACGACGACAAACGCTTTATACTCGATAACGGGGAGCATACCTACGCCCACGGTCACTACCGTATTTTCGATAATGGAGGTGCGGGGGAAGAAGACGACTTCGACTCTGACGTGGACCTAGAAAGCGATCCGGAGGAGGCGGAGAAGAGAGATCGCGAAGGGGAAGCGTCGGACAGTAAGGAGGAGAAGGGGCGAGTCGAAGGCGTACCATCTTGACGAGAGGTGGAGCAAATGATAAAGTTGGAGGAGAGGGAGAGGAGGGGAGAAGCAGACAGGCTGAGGAAGGCTACTGCCGAGCGGGAGAGGTACGCCTCCATGAACGAAGAGAGAAAGATGGCAAGTAGAGGGCAGGATGCGGCGCAGAAACGGAAGCGGTACCACGAGTCAAGAGGAATAGTGAGGGAAACAAAAGTTGCTAGAACGGCACAGAAGCGAAAAGCTATGACGGAGGAAGAAAAGTCAGAGGCTAACAACCAAAGGAGACGGGAACAGTATGTTGTGAAGAAGAAGTCCTAAATCCAGCCCACTTAATCTACACGGTGCGGTCGGCTATACCATCGGAGACTTCGGTCTCTGGCAGGTCCAACCAAGGTGGAAAGGTGGCCGCACCCTTGCCCAAACGCACCCCACCCCTCCTTTTCATTTCCATCCTAATCCTCAACCAGTGTGTATACATCTGTGAGCGCATGTATGAATGAGTGCGTCCGTAAAATCTGCATTAGTAATGTTTATAAATCAACCTCTTGGCTAATGTCGGTCCTACGCGCACACTATGAACTGTAAGAAGGAAACGCCCGGCTCTTTTAACCCTACAATTTTTTTTTACTACCCGTAGGGAGGAAAAGCCACTTACAGTTCGGTAACGGAGATTGGGCTCTCCAGCTAATTCCTTTCGGTTAAAAAAAAAATATATATTTATTCAGATTGCTTTTTTTTTTCCTAAGTACCCTACAGCGTAGTCTATGTAGAGCCTAAACGGTCGCTCCCACGACAAAACTTGTTCAGATTGAAATCGAAGAGGTTAAAATTTAGAGTAAAATCGACCTCTGACGTTTTTTCCGTCCCGCAATTCCTTAGGCCCCCCAAAAAAGGTTAAAGGTGGACAGGAAGTGACATCATTCAAAATGGAGGCATTTCCGCTTACATTTCCGGCAGGATGTGACATCATTTAAAATGGCGGGCCGGATGTGACGTCAAGACCTCCCAAATTGATGGTCTTTTCACAAGATGGTAGCATTTCCGGTTTACATGGGGGCAGCCATCTTGGTGATTCTCTCTGTGCGAAAATAGTACAATCCTACTACTTCCATCACATCATGTCCTGCAGGGCAACCATTGTTGGTGGCCTCCTAGTGTTTTGTTGTTGTAATCCATTTGCTTTTTACCCTTCTTCTTAGTTCAAATCTCAACGGCGCAGGCCGCCCTTCCCTTTTACCCCCCTAACGCTCATCCCTGAGCTAAGTTCTAAACATTGTGATGGGGAGAACTAACCCCTCCAGGGACCATGTACTCCACGGTGTGATCAAGAATCCAGTCGTATAAAGTCCCTAAAGGATGAAGTCGGCAGGTAAAGCCCCGACCCCTTGGCTCCTGTCAAATGGAACCCTGTGGCCGCCATAACAGACCATACAGTAAGTGATGTTTCCTTACTCCCGTAGTTAGTATTCAACATGGTCCAAGTTCGCTAATTCACCCAGGTCTGCCCCACTGCAACGTAGGACTGTGTATTATCGCTTGTTAGCGAACTGTGTAAATCGTAATCATGAAGTGTGATAAAGTGTCATCCATGCTATGTATTACCAGTGGTTAAAGCCAAGGTGTTTTGTTTACAGACCCCTACAAAAAGTTTCCCGATGCCAATCATTTCTGTCTCTGACGTTGTTCCACCAATCCCTTGTTACCGTCCATGACTCTGACGCCCGTCCACCCGATGCCTTACTCAAACCAACCTAGGGCCATATTTCCATAGAAATTGCCCCACGGCTAATTTAAACAACAGGCAATACGCATCTCCGTTTAGGGAGGCGAAGCTCACTTACACCTCGAGTTTCCGGCCTCAGAGCCGATCTTAAGGAGATCAATTTTCCCCGGAGTCACATTTTTGGTAGCAGTATGTATTGACATTTTTGGTAGCAGTATGTATTGACATTTTTGGTAGCATGATTGGTATTTTGGTAGCAGTATGTATTGATATTTTGGTAACGTCAACATTTTAGTAGCACCAACATTTTAGTAGCATACTGCAGGGGGGGGGATTGAGGCTTAATGTCACGTCGACAACTTGGTCATTAGCGCCAACCTCAGTCACAGTGCAGTGGTCCGGGTTGCCACTGCACCACACATTACAGAGATGTTATTCAAACCCTTAATCTAAATCTTATCATATATCTGTACCTCCTGCAAAAATTGAAAAACACCGGACAGGAGGACAGACTTATCGCCCTATTGACGAGCAATGTCATGCGAAAGATGGAAACGACGACGAACACCATAAATATGGTGACAATCAACAAGTAAGTGCCGGACCGTAAGTGGCCGTCGACACCAATAACATTCAGGAGGGTCAACCCCCCGCAAAACGAAACAGTGAGTAAGTCGGGTGTGACCAATGCGCAAACGGACCAACACAACCTCCTCACGGCGACTGCGGCGACTGCGGCGACTCCTCGACAGTGCCCTTAATGGCCCGTAATTTATTACCGTCCTGTCCATCCCACAAGGTTTGCCAAAAAGCGTGTAACCTCAGACGCAGAGTTGGAAATGCGTCTGAGGGAACAAGGCTGAGATCCCTACCGAGAGGGCCAAAAAGGGCCCCTTTCGCAGCTGAATCAGCTTGCTCATTCCCTGCTATCCCAACATGGCCCGGGATCCATCAGAAAAGCACGGTTTTCCCGCTGGCCAGGCAAGCGGGAAATCAAAGCTTGGACACGTTGTGTCAAGGGGTTCCGAGGATTGTAATTCGCCGAGGACTCCAGGGCACTCATGGAATCAGTAAAGATAATGAAATGCGTGCCCTGAAGGTCAAGGATCCATTCCACCGCCAAACCAAGAGCCAAAAGCTCTGCAGAAAACACAGAATAGCCTGATGGAAGGCGATGGGCAACCGTTGCTCCCTTACACACACAAGCACACGCCACGCCAACGTCTGACTTCGACCCATCAGTAAACAGGCGCTGATAACCGGCGTACTGAGAACTCAGCCGCCGGAACTCTTGTAAGTACCTTGCTGGTAGAGTGGAACCCTTCGGGAGGGACGCTAGAGCGAAAATAAAACTGCCACTTGGGACAAGCCAAGGGGCAACTGGTATCCTCCCATGCCTCAAGACGCAGGGCATTTCAAAGGCTATCTCCTGACAGGACTGCTGGAGCCTTTCGTGGAAATCACCCTTACCCACCCTGCGTCTACCGACTCGCAAGTCTGGCCCAAAAACCATGGACCAAGCAGGACTGGATTGCACAGCACGCAAACGCACAGCATACTGAATGGCAAGCTGTCGCCGACGAATGGCCAAAGGTGGCTCCGAGGCCTCAGCATAGAGGCTGACCACTGGAGTAGTTCAAAATGCCCCAGTCGCCACACGCAGGCCACAGTGTCCAACATCTGGAGAGTCGAGTCACTAGCCGAATCATAGACTATACACGCATAATCAAGCTTGCTGCGAACAAGGGCTCGGTAGAAGCGCAACATGGCAGTGCGATCGGTACCCCATGAAGTGCCCGACAGGACCCGCAAGATGTTAAGCGCCCGCAAAGCCTTGTCTGAACAATGGGGTTGATCCCAATAGCAAACAAGATGACACTAAGAACACCTCCTTGAGGCACACCATTCTCCAAGACAAACGGGCGGGAAAGAGTCGCCCCGACACGAACGCGAAAAGAACGGCCTGAGAGGTAAGCGGAAAGCAACAGTGGCATCTGTCCCCTCAAGCCACAGTCATAGAGATTACAGAGAATCCCATAACGCCAGGTCGTATCATAAGCCTTCTCCAAGTCAAAGAAAACCTGAACCAGATGATGACGCAGGCGAAAAGCCTCCCTCACATCTGATTCAAGGGCAACTAGATGATCGATAGTTGACCGAAACCGTCGAAAGCCACACTGGGATGCAGATAATAATCCCCGTGATTCCAACACCCACACCAACCGCTCACTGACCATCCGTTCCATAAGTTTACAGACACAGCTAGTCAGAGCGATTGGGCGATAACTGGAAGGAGAAGTAGGGTCTTTGCCCGGTTTTACAATCGGGATGACCACTGCTGTCCTCCACGCTGCTGGAATAGAGCCTTTTGCCCACACACGGTTGAATATCTCCAGCAAGAACTGCTGGGAGGCAAGAGGCAGATGTTTCAACAGTTGATAGTGAACATCATCAGGCCCCGGGGCAGAGTCATGCGACTTGGACAAAGCTGAAACAAATTCCTGCCAGGTAAACGGTAAATTGTACTCCTCTAGCCCATCGAAGCGAAAGTCAAGAGAGTGAGCCTCTTCTCTACGCTTAATCCCGAGGAAACCAGGATCATAATGGTCATCACTCGAGACCCGCGCAAATACAGATGCAAGGCAATTAGCGACAACCGGCACAGTAGAGATCACGGTATTTGCCACCTTTAGCTGTGAAACCGGGGAAGGCACGCTCCTCCCCGAGATCTGGCGCACCTTCCGCCACACCTGCTGAGAAGGCATGGAGCGCGTGATCGACGAAACATAGGCTGCCCACGAAGCACGTCTAGCCTCACGGATGACATACCTGGCACGGGCACGACAGCGCTTAAACGCTATAAAGTTGTCAGTAGTCGGGCTGACCGTGAATGCACACAACGCTCGCCGGCGGGCCTGAATGGCCCGCCCGCAAGCAAGCGTCCACAACGGAACAGGAACCCGCCGCGGCTGTGTGGACGTACGCGGGATAGTAGCATGAGCAGCAGCAAGGACCACATCATTGAAATGAGTGGAAAGTTTATCCACATCAGAAAATTCCTCAACCGCACGCTGAAACACAGCAGCCTCAGAAAAGGCTGACCATTCAGCACTCTTAAGCGCCCACCGGGCTGGCCTGGAAGCCACAGAACCCCCTTGTGTTGTGGACAACACAATGGGGTGGTGATCGCTTCCATGCAGATCGGCAGTGAAGTCCAAGTGAAGTGAACTGGGATGGCCAGCGAGCAAAAGGCTAAGTCCACCGCTGACCAATTGCCCGTGGCCAGGTTACAGTGTGTCATGGCTCCATTCAGGATGCAAACGGACCCCCTCTGCATCCACTCCTCAAGGATCCTCCCCTTGTTGTCAGTATTAGGTCCTCCCCACTGGACATGGTGGCTGTTAAAGTCGCCCATGCACTGCACATGTAATGCAGGGAAGCGACGTAAAAAAAAGAGATGATGCACTTTGGATGAGTCGGACAATTTTGCACCACATAGTTTCCTATCGCCGTGGACACATTTTTCCAGCTGCAATAATTTTCGTAGCCGATTAAACATAGCGTGGAACAGTACTTAACATCTCTGACAGTTTAGTGTGAATTTTGAGAGCTTTAGTGTATGGTATGCAACGTCGTATACAACGAGCAATCACGTTTGGTATCGCCCCTGCAACTTTTGCTGGTAACTTTGCATGCGGCAGTAATTTAGCAAGACTTCGACAAGTATAGCAAACGAGCAAATTAACAATTTCGATGATAAATACAGCTATAATTATTGCTACGATCCCGTCGACAATTCATGACAACCAGAAAGCCCGACCTAACCTAACATCCCAACGCAACTCCTATTGACCTTTTCTACTGACGCATACACTTGTGCATTTTATATTCCTATTATACATCTTACATAATTAGGCATTAGGATTCAATAACGACGCCTACCTGTGTTTTGTAACGACATTTTCTAGTAACGATTTGTCTTGATCTGTGTCAAGTTTTATTAGTTTGTGCTTTTTTCAGGTCTAAATCGTATCCTTTACCTACTAGTGTTGATTGTACAAAAGCGTAATGCAGGTTGATGTTGATGTAGGTCGTTGTATTCAATGATGTGATGTGATTTATTTATATCTATCTTGTTTACGTTTACGATACCCTACTAACACATGAGTAATTACTCTTATCTTTGCTAGCTTGCTTTTAACCGTTTATTATCGAGCATTCACACATGCCCCCTACATAACGATAATAATACCCGTGCCTGACTGCCAGTTTATGTATGCACTCCTTTACGTGGCATATCCGGTGCTAATTTACCACTTGTCACTATTGCACAAATGTTGATAGGAAAGCTACTAAACGTAACATTTAACGTTAAATAAGCATGTCAAACTTCATTATTTACTATATTTATCACACGTTTTGATTTTCGTGCCGATGCTCCTAACTCGCCTTTTGTACATCTGTAACCACACTAGTACTCCCCCAACTAGTGGTTTAGCCTGCAGCCTAGTACCAACAGCCTTTCGTGCATTACTACGCATGTTCTAGGTTACTGCATGGAATTTGAGAGTAATATAAGACCCTTTTCAACCAACATCAGCTTTATGCAAAATAAACCTCTAATTTAGCCAATTTATTGTGCAATTTATTAGAGAAATTCACGAATTTCACTACTACAGTGAGTTCCTCGGTTAAGAACATTGTTAATAATATCTATGCTTGATGTTAAAGGGCCCTGCCCACCTCGTGGCGTGTCTCCGATCCCTTACTTTAGTATATTGTGTGTTTATCAACATATCGCCTCTTTTATTCGTGTAAACGGCTATTTAACGACGGATGCTGAACAGATCTACACATTTCGGGATTTCCGGTTTTTTTCTCTTTCTGCTTCAGCCTTTATCGCGTTACCGCTGCAACCCGGTATTTTCTCACATTTCCTCACGGATTTTATTGATCCTCACTTGTTCTTCGGCAGCTCCCATTCCTTCTCGCTTTTTTGTCTGGTGTGCGTAGCGCAGCGTTTGGTGCTATTCCCTTTGGGTATTGGTTGTTTGCATTACTACTGCCTAGTATAATAACATATTACAATTGGGGCCAACAGCCCACACCAGCGCCTCCTATGGTATATAAAGGTATTGAGGTCTTGACTGACCACAACTATCAGCTTTGGGCCTTGCGTATGCAAGGGTTCATTGTCAAAAATGGCTGGGATTTGGTCCTCAATAACCCCCCTCCTCAGAGTGACGTTGATCCTGAAGAAGTAGCGGCCTACAGACAGAAGAATGGCGATTGTCTTTGTTTTTTTTCCAGACCATCTACCCTTCCATCCTGTACCAGTTTCAGGGCGTAACTGAGGCCAGGACCATTTGGGAAACCTTGAGAGCGCGCTACAGGCAACAACATCAGAACTACCGTGAGTTTTTATATAGACAATTCATACGGATCTGGATCCGCCCGATGGAATCCATTCCTATGTATATAACGCGCATGGTTGGTCTAAGTCAAGCCTGTGCCGCCGCAGGGAAGATTATTACTGAGCAGGAAGTCTGCCTCTCCATCCTATAATTTGAAGCTACAAAGGAGTACTTTTATCACCAGCCTGCGTTGACCCTTGCTGACCGGCACACCGGACTCGCACATAAACAGATACTACTCGAACAAGCCACTCTTCAAACCACAACCTCTTACGCAGGCATGTTGGGCCTTCCTTTCCATTCTAACTTCCACCCGGTAACCATGACCCCACACGCTATGCAGCCCCCACAGGTCCTCGTGGTAAACATGGCTCATGCTGCAATGTCGGATCTTCCGCATTGCAAATCCTGTGGATAAATGACCCATCGATTCAAATAATGTGGTGTCATCCAGCGCCAACAATGCGGGGGGCGTAGATGTGACTTCTGTTTCGGTTATGGGCACGGACAAGTAGCTTGTGGCAACAGTGCACCTCCCCCGACCCACGGAATACCCGGCCCCGTCGTCGGAACCGCCCGCAACCCGGACCACAGGAGACTCACGAATTAAGAGGATTTTCCCTGTGTGCATCTAATAACAATGCAACTTATCATCTGGCCTCAGGTGCTGATAGTCACGTCCTCAACGTAAAACCCGATCATGTCCTTCTTTCCCGACCTCAATTTGGCTACGACAGCCGGCACCGTTCGCGGTTACAAGATTGGTGACGTCTGGGTGACCGCCCAAAATAAGAACGGCATCCCTTTCCGCAAGCCCCTTTTGTTACGCGATGCTATTTACATTGAGTCTTCATGTGTGAACTATGTCTCATTGGGGGCTCTCACCTATGAGGACTACCGGATCCGATATTCGCGAAGGAGACTATTCATTTATACGTCATTCTCCCCCAAATGCGTGTTTGTTTTCCACCGCACTGGTAACCTGTTTGAGTCAGACGGTACTATCCAAGCCTCACCACCTGAGTCCATGCCCCCTATGCCTCTGGTTTCAGCCAACGCTACAATGTGCCATGTTGGCATGATGCACAGGAGATATGGTCACGCCCCTTACGAAGATACGACAACTATTCGACTCAGGGAAAGTGATTGGTCCTACATTGGTTGGGAAGCCCACCAAGTTCTGTCCCGTATGTGCTTCCACAAACACGAAGAAGAAGCTGCACCCCCGTCAAACCTTCCCTGTCGCAGTACAGCCGTTGGAGCAACTAGACCTCGACCTTTGTGGTCCGAGCAACATCCAAGGCCTATGCGGGGAAATATATTTCCTGACGGTCGTGGACGCTTTTACCGTCACTATTATGTCTTCCTCCTCAGCCATAAGAGTCAAGTCTTCGAGATTTTCAAAGACCTGGTGCCGTACCTCGGTGCTCAGACTGGTTTCTTTGTGCACCGGATCACATCCGACAATGGCGGTGAGTTTCCTAACAATGCCTTCCAGAACTTCTGCGCAGTCAAGGGTATCCACCGCGTGCGGTCGATGCCATACACATCTCAACATAATCTTCGGGGTCAAGAGGGTGCACGGGGTTCTGAAGACTATGGCACGATCCTTCCTGCATGATGCGGCACTGCCCCCGAAGTTTTGACACGACAGAATAGTTGCGGCCGCTGAGGCACGAAACAGCCTGAGCTCCTAGGCATTGCCAGGCGGTGCGATCCCCCTTAGAGAAATGGTCTGGCCGTATTCCGCATGTCACATGCCACTAACACTTTGGCTGCCTGGCGTACGCTCACATTGACAAGACACAGCACGGCCCGTATTCGCCCACTGGCAACCCTGCATGCACCTCTTCTTTGACCATCAGCGTAGGGGATATAAGCTCTTTTCCCTGCTGGACCAACAATACTTATACAGTATGGACGTAACGTGTTATGAGGACTTCAACACCTCGGTCATACCTACCTTAAATCAGGTCCCTCCTAGTGACCAGTTACCTTGGTCCATGGATGAAGCTCCGGCAATCACCGGGCCGATCTCCAACTCTTCCGACAGCGACGACGAGATTACTCCTCCAGTGCCTCCTGCGTTGCCGGCCCCTCCGCCGCCCGCTCCTCGTGCTCCGTCACCGGTCCCTGACTTACCGAGGCCCAAGCGTTGTTCCCACCGTTTGCGTGGTCTTCCTCCAGCCACCGTGTTTACCGCTCTGACTCGGGGACCGATCGTGGTCATCTCTAACGACGACATAGAGGAAACCTTCCACTCCTCGTAACGCCACTTGTGTTTATTCACCGCTCCCTATACAGTGTAATTTCTTTTGATGTTCTGCCTGTATTCTTGTATTTTCGCTTAACAACTTACTAATACTCGATGTTACAACTTATTCGCCTACCCTTAATATTGCATTACGACTGGCACTTAACATTTAACTCTCCTTGGGTTTTTATATATTGTATTACATCTTGATGGCTTTTTCTTGCCTTTGGCCTTTGATAGGTGATGTTTTCTTGCTAATGTATTACCATTGCCTTTGGCCTTTGTTAGGTCATGTTTTCTTGCTAATATATTATCATTGCCTTTGGTCTTTGTAAAGTCATGTTCCTGATGTGCCCGTGTCATTAGCGCTTGTTGGTCGCTATGTGTCCTTTTTTTCCCTTTTCGTTTGAGCCCTGTTGCGCTGCGTCTATGTCTATTTGGTATTCCTCGAGATTTTATGCACCTCTTTGTAAGAGAATTGTCGCTTCTGATGTTATTTCATTCGACCCTAAGAGGTCTGTGCGAACGTACCAACCCTCTGCTACCCCCATGGACACGCCCACGAGGGGGGGGGGCAGCCGTTATTAGCTTACTTTGTACTTTGCTCTTTGTAAACTTTGCGAAACTTTGCGCTTTGTAAACTTATAAACTGTGCTATTCTTGACAGTGTTTACGTTTTAAATGGCCTGGTGTTGTCCTTCAATGTGCGTTCCAAAGGTGCCCCTTTTAAATTGTAAACACCTTATTTTAAATACTTTATGTTTTATGACCCAAGTGTACGCTTGTAACCTTATTTTTCTGTGAAAAATCGCCAGCCCTGGAGGGAGAAATGTTAGACCGTTTTGCTTGCTGTCCTATTCTGGAGCTGTTGCTCTTGAGCAGCCATGCTCCACCTTTCCTAACCTGTTATAATAGTGCTGGCAAGTTCTCGCCTCATTGTTGTGTACTTTGTTCCATCACATCATGTCCTGCAGTCAACCATTGTTGGTGGCTTCCTAGTGTTTTGTTGTTATAATCCCTTTGCTTTTTACCCTTCTTCTTGGTTCAAATATATCAACGGCGCAGGCCACCCTTCCCTTTTACCCCCCCCCCCAACGCTCATCTCTGAGCCAAGTTCTAAACATTATTATGATGGGGAGAACTAGCCACTCCAGGGACCATGTACTCTACGGTGTGATCAAGAATCTGGTCGTATAAAGTCACTAAAGGATGAAGTCGGCAGGTGAAGTCCCGACCCCTTGGCTCCTGACAAATGTAACCCTGTGGCTGTATGACAAGATTTAGATTAGGGGTGTGGATAACATCTCTGTAATGTGTGGTGCAGTGGCAACCCGGACCACTGCACTGTGACTGAGGTTGGCGCTAATGACCAAGTTGTCGACGCGCCATTAAGCCTCAATCCCCCCCCCCCTGTGGCCGCCATTACAGACCATACAGTAAGTGATGTTTCCTTACTCCCGTAGTTAGTAATCAACATGGTCCAAGTACGCTAATTTACCCAGGGCTGCCCTGCTGCAACGTAGGACTGTGTATTATCGCTTGTTAGCGAACAGTGTAATTCGTAATCATGAAGTGTGATAAAGTGTCATCCATGCTATGTCTTACCAGTGATTAGAGCCAAGGAGTTTTGTTTACAGTCCCCTACAAAAAATTTCCCGATGCCAATCATTTCTATCTCTGACGTTGTTCCACCAATCCCTTGTTACCGTCCACGCCTCTGACGCCCGTCCACCCTATGCCTTGCTCAAACCAACCTAGGGCCAAATTTCTGCAGAAATTGCCCACGGCTAATTTAAACAACAGGCAATACGCATCTCCATTAAGGGACGCGAAGCTCACTTACACCTCGAGTTTCCGGCCTTACAGCCGATCTTACGGAGATCAATTTACCCCGGAGTCACAAATAGGACTCAGGCTGGCACTGACTGGCACGGACTTTGCCAGGTTCCCATTTCTACTCACAGACCATGTCGGCACTTCCAGGCAACTAGGCTGAACTGAGCTGCTGATTATCCATGATGACCAGTACGTTGTAATAATGTTATCTTTATGTTATCTTTGTAAGTAAATAAAAAAAAATTAGTATACCTTCCCTTTTGAGTGCTTCTCATGTATGATTACAATCGTTTGCTGTTTATGGTGATCGCCTGGTAAAATATTACCGCCTATTTGGTGTGTAAGTGGCATTGCCTTCAAGAGTAATGGCAACTTTGACGACCTTACAACAAATTGCTTGAATACCACTTAGCATGTCTACCGTTAAATCAATATTCCAGCCAGGTGTTTACCAAAAGCCATTTTAAAATATTAATGCTCAAGACAGAATTGCTGTATACACGCGGTTACCATTTATTGATCATTAGCTCAACACTGTACAGAATAAACTTAAAATTGTGAAGAAACTTTGCTCGATTCTTTAGTCATGTGCATGCTTATCATTGATGACCAAGAACCCTGGCCCGTATTGCAGTTTTATACATTGGTTAAATCAAGTGGAAAGTTTTAATTTGGAAGGTAAGGTTAATTGTGGTAGAATTAAATCGTGGTTAAAATGTGGGTAGCTTTTGAAATGCCCAATACCAATGGTTATGACATGCGTTTGAACTAAGTCATCTGAACGTTTTGTGAAAGCATATTTGAAAATCATATGTTATGCCGAATTTACCAGCAAAGGTATAGTATTCAGTATTTTATGAGTATAAATTAATTCTTTAAAAAACTTACCGTATTATCAGAACATTAAACCTGTTTTTTTTTAAGTATTTCTAGCCAATTTATTTACCATGCAAATCGGAACCAGTTATGCTCAGTCTTCATGGCTGCAACCTTTTCCGCTTTCCTTGGTTTTCCTTGATCTGTCAGGAGCCTCGTAAAATTGCAAAAGATTGCAACATTCTAATTTCGTCATGGTGATCCTTTTTTCCGCCAATACATTTTCTTTGAAAAATAATTTGTCGTTTGATTGCGTAAAAGTTATTAGCCCACAAAGGGAGTTTTTATATAGTCATCTTTTCTCGTCAGTGTACGACTGAACATGTCTCACACAAAACAGCTGGTTCTATGACCCATGCATTTGCAACGAAGCCAATGTGAGATTTCTACAGAAATACTCCCTAACCATGAAAACGGTACAGAAAACTATTTGTGGCAACTTCGACAAACTACTCTCTGAGAGACTAGTCTCTTCATTCTACCAGCATGCTAATTTCGTCCACTGGAATGCAGTTTGAGCTAGCCATGGGAACAATCAAGTATTATGTCATTAGGAAGGGGGAGGCAGGGGGTTCGTCTGCTGTTGACGATTGATGACAATGGGGAGGAAGGGTGTCCAGTTGATGCCGTAAGCACCGTTACGGCTACAATAGGGTGGAAAAATGTAAAAAAAAGATTCTCAGAAAGACGCAGTGAAATATAGGGAAACACCCCTCTTGAAGGGTGGCGTCAGGTTAGAAATTACATAATACTGGAGGTTAAGCAACTGATGATGATCGATGACGAGGGGAGGAGAAGGGTTGTAAGAAATAGCCAATTTCTTGATGACGTAATATTTGAACGGCCCGCATGCCACTACATCTATTCTAGAAAACTCATCCAATCATTGTTCCCAGACAATCAAAAGTAGTCATTTTTGAGACTGAAATTAAAGTTCTTTGATAATGCATAATTCTCGTGATGTGAAAAATCTATCTGGGATCTGAAATAAAAAGCCTAAAAGCGCAAATAAATGCACAAGCACACACGTGTGCACACACCCATACAAAATATACAATTGCACACGCACGAACACACATTACGCACACACACACTAACACACATTACGCACACACACACTCAAACTGTTACCTTAATGTGACTACGCCAAGTGCGGGGATTTTTTTGGACAGATCAGGAAAACCTTAGGAAAAAAATTCACCCGTGCATTATATCTGTAAATAGCAGAAGGGAGTTCCCTACCCTGTTGAACTGGACCTTCCCTACCTGCCGTGAAGTGGGGGATGGCAGGTATAACCCTGCACTGAATCAGACTGGACTGGAAATGGGTTTGTTCACACCACTAGGAATGGAGGGGGAAGTTAAAACGTAAATACTTTATTCCCCTATGTCAAATTGGTGCAGTGGTTAGTATGTCAATTTATATCATGTGAGGACCCTGGTTCGAATCTGAGAGATGGACTAAATGACAGGGAGCGAGAGTGGTAGAGGTAGTGTGGTAGTGGAAGCAACAGTGCTGGTGGGAGTCTGCTAGTGAGAGTGTAGTAGTGGTGTATACTAATGGGAAGTGGACCCTGACATCACTTTTGTAAACTTTGACAGCAGTCGAGTAATCCTTGGTGCCACAGCACTCTGGTAAACCTTTCTTGAGTTCATTTATTTGGGTACGAAAGTGACAGTGGGATCGAGAGTGATATTGGTTTTATGGGAAACATAGCAGGAGTGCGGAAAAAATAGTGGAAGTGTGGAAGAAAAATAGTGTCATTGTGGGGCTTTGACAGTCAGGTGGCACTTTTACTTTAGGTGTGAATTTGACCACTCCCTGACATGACTTGAAAATTTGTTCTCCTCGTCCGGTATATTCTGACCTTCTCAAGGGGTGATTGACATCACTCAATGGTATTATTTACTCAAGTAAACCTTTCCGTTACACCTTGTGATTACACCAGTTAATCTTGGGGCACTCAAGTAAACCTCGTCATCATTTCAGTAAACGTTCATATCACTCAAGTAAATGTTGACATTATCCTAGTACATCACACGATATATTGACCTTGTACAAGGGGTTTCTTCAATTCAGTAAACCTTCCATGACGTCACTCCAGTAAACCTTGTCATTACTCCAGTAAACTTTAAAGTCACTCAAGGAAGTTTTATCATTACCACAGTCAACCTTGACGTGACCTATAGGAAACCTCGTCAGTGGAGGTGGATTTGCAGGAAAGGTTTGGACATATGTGTCACTCTATATAGCATTTATCCACTACTAACACGGATGATTTCTGAACTCTGAAAAAGTAGTCTAGCTAAACAATGCACATCAATCCTAATGACTACAAAATGATCAGCTTACACCTACAATGGCTCATGCAGCACTTAAAGCTATTTAAAATAACCACATGATATTCCACTCAAGACATACAAGCAAGGATTGATCGCACCATCATGCAGAATGTTATTTGCATTCTAGCCTTTTAGTATTTAAGTATACGTGGAAGCTTTAATCCTGGTTTTATGAAACGTATTAGTAGAACAGCAACCCATAAATGTCACACAAACTCTCCTACATCACAAAATGCATTTTTTCAAATAAATAGAACGGGATCTCTGGTTTCCACAACGTCTCTGGTTTTGATAGTCGTGTCGTTTCCAGTATACAGCTCTCAGTTTCTCAAGCTACTCTAAATAACCTACTGCAGTAAGCTTCGTTAAATCACTGTCAGGTGGTACTGCTGATGCATAATCTGGGTGTATGTACGGGCACCCATCGAAAATCAAGCCAGATCTGGGGTTAACAAGTGGACTGGTAATTTGCTGCCATTCTTTGTAACACACAATTCTAGTCAGCATCATTAAACTGTGACACTCCTGAAGAAACTAGTCTTGCTAAATCCTGCCCTCAGAAGATCCTGCCCTCTTAGCTGAGAATACAAAAAAAACGTGATGTGAAAATGAAAACGGTTCACGACTGTCGAATCTGATTGGTGATTAAACAGTAAAATAACTGGAACTTTTAACTCAGTTTTCGAAGTAACCCGGTAAACCATATTGAAATATCTACTCCCTCCCCTTTTAAAAATAATAATTAATTGTAATCTAAACATAATTTCGACATTTAAGGTGGTTCTATCCATAGTCATAACACTGGAAGGAGAGGGGGACAATTTTGCTATGGAACTTCAATCAGAAATTCCTAGGATCTTTTACAAGTCCCACAATCCGACATGAGCACGAGGCGTCACATGACCTTATTCTTCCCGAAATGCGTGGGCTGGCTGAAGTCATATGCCAGGACCTATGGCATATGAAATAGTGGTATCATGTTACCTTGCCCATGCTGAAATATAATAGGAAACAGGTTTGGGCCTACTACAGTTGGCGTAAAAGGAAATTTATATTCCTGCTCATTTTTAATGACTTTATCGTATTTGTTAATGCTCGTTAAAAGTACTCACTTAGCTAAGGTTGGGCTTTTAATAATTTGGTTTGAAGTATAATTGATTTATTCTGGTCTTTTTCACATTTTAGGATTTTTTAGTTTGCCTAACCTACGTATTTTTTTTAGGCTTTTGATTGCTTGCACATTTAGTTTTTATTTCGTGATTTGCAGAGCCTCTAACCGTATCCATTATTAACGCTGTGCGCTACTGCCAGTGGTTGGGGGGGGGGGAATTGAGGCTTAATGGCGCGTCGCCAGTGGTTGCTAGGGCAAATTGAGCTCTCCCACAACTCGTTGTATGCAATAATATACGTCTGCTATCTCAACGAATTGTACGTAACTGCAACTTACAAAATTAAAAGGATAGGTAAACATTGGATGTAAACATTTTGAAAGCTTTAGAATTAGTTAAATGCTATCTTCACATCCAAGCTAATGCCATTTAACCTACAACTGTGATGGTTAATACTTTTCGGTTAGCAAGTGCAGTTGCAGTATGTAATGTAGGTAATGTAATGTAATGTAATGTAATGCTGGTTTTATACCAGCGACAACATCGACAATTTTTTGAATAGTATGATTATTGTTAATAACAGTAGTTGTTTCACTTGCAACTAAATGCGTTAATATTAATATTCAGACGCATGCTAGTCCGTTTCTCTTCAAGATTTAACGATGACATTAACGTTCGTAGTATCAAGATAAAATATTTATGAGCTTGGCGACCACTAGACACTTGCAGGTAAGACAGGCATCTAAGGAAAGACAGGCTGTTTTCAGGCATCTAAGGAAAATAACAATGCGTCAGAATAAGTGAAAATTTGTTACATCTAGAGACTTAGGTCGCTTGAGAGCATAAAAGTCACTATTATTGACACAGCCAAACGTTTTCTTGTTGAAAAAAATGTGCATGTAACAATGATATTAGTTAATAACTAGTGAAACAGACAATTTCACGAAAATACATTTTTTTTCCATGAGGAGCATGAAGCCGATATTTTACACAAAAGCTATACTTTTCCATAGAATGTCCCTTTTGCTGGTTTGTAGGTTAGGGGAAGCGTAAAGTCAAAGCTACCAATCAATCTTAATACTATTTTAAGGCCAGAGTTACAGCAATTTGTTTGTTTGTTTGTTTTATTTCCAGAGATAAAACCATCTGGTCGCCAGCCCATACAACAAAATCTTTCAGACGAAAACGTAGTTACAAATCTAGTTATAATATCTAGTTACAATAATCGTCAAGTTAATGAACAGAACTGTATCGCCGAGCACGAACTTCCACAGTTAAACTGCCTCTCAAGCATTGATACCCCAAGAACTTCTAGGAATGACCTCGAAGCAGCGACAAGCAAAAACCATTGCTGGATTTATAGCACACAGTCCGCGATGAAGTACTCCACCTTTACCCCTCCCCCATCCCCCCAATCCACACATGCACTGCAAGTTTACCCGGCAGTCCAACTATAACTCAAAGGCATTCGGATTCCCCTGTCCAAGCCTTAATTTAGAAAGCAATGTTGACTCTGATTTTATGAGCATATCCAGCATCCACGGGACTGATACTAACGGATGTAGGTTGAATAGATTCGTCCCTCTGGTCTCCTCAAAACATGCATCCTCCCACCACCGCAGCATATCTTCTTTTTAAAAGACTGTGAAGTCCCGATAAATGGCAGCGTATGGCTACACGTAGACAGATTATCCGTTGCAACATTACGAGACGCCACACTGCGACCCGGGGACCTAACCTATTGAGACATACATACCACGCTGTGTAGCGCTAATGAATATCACATCAGTGTCAATAACAAACGGATGCATCAAACCCGGATCAAACAGAACATAACAGAGAAAACTAAGTGCTTCGTGTGAATCTGATTTAATTACAAGTGAAGACGTGCACAAAGCCAAGCCGTGGTGAACATCTAGGGGTAATCCAGCAACCTCACTAAGCATCAGACTCGGAACATCCGATTTAAATTGATGAAACCCTAAGTTAAGTCCGTCACCCAAATTCTGATGCATTCTTTTCAACCCTTATACGATGCATTGTGAAATACTTGGAGCCATCCGGCACATATCACGGCACCACCAGCCTTTCCACTCACATGCGCACATGACTCGATGTCTACCAGTGAAACAGCTTCAGGTGACATCTTTTTGTTGTCATTGTTGTTCTTAAAGTTACTCAAGGGAGCTGAACCCAAAAATAAAACAATGTACAATAACGGATTCACGACGGATTTATAAGGAGCATGAAGCCAGAAGCCATACACTCTATCACTAAAACTGAACACAGATGATGGTACTAAGCAAAGCAATAGCAAAAAGACGAAAAAGCCAAAACCACCAAAGCAACAGAAGATGTTCAGCAGTAAAAAAATACAACAGTCCAACTATATAACTACCCAACAGGTTAACAGATTAACACTACCTGGACTGATGGAACAGTGGGACGGTGGGAAAAACAGATCTGACAGATAAATAAATTAAATCAAACTAAATTAATGCGATTTAAACAGATCGGCGGCAATGGCACAAAAGCAAGAAAGGGGCTGCGGAGGGGGATGGGACACTCAAGGTCCAGCAATAGCTCACCACCAAAATGTAACCTTTCAAGCAAAGTCAGGCAAAACGCCAAACAAGAAATGAGGAACAGCGTCAATCTCATCACACTAGCAGTTAGCAGATGCAGACCAGTAAAGACAAAAGGCATAACCGCGCAGAAAGGAGTGCTCTGTCTGAAGCCTGGACACAATTCTGCCGACACCTACAGTCGCCCATGGGGAAGTTACCCCGTTCGTTCATTCTGATCCCCCAAAAGCTACGTGACCAGGCTGTAGTGAAGGTTGTCAAATCATCACTCGCCAAAAACAGAGCAATATCGTCTGCATAGTCAACAACATTTGTATGCAAATCCAGTTCCGCTAAAATGTCATTTAGTACATTAACAGGCAAGATTGGGCTGAGGCAGAAGAACCAGCGGGTAGGTAAAAACTTCTAAAAACCTGGCATGAAAGCATCTGCCATGCCCTTTCCTCTAAGCACCCTCTCCTAGTAGCACCAGAAATCCAGGTGAGACATGGTTTAGAGTGTTGCAGGCGTACTAGATTCCTCTTAGCTTGTCTTTACTGGTATTTTAAGCGAATCACGGTTCATTTTAAGGAAGGAGAAGGCGTAATTTGGCTAACGCCTGTGAGCGCATAATTATAAGCTCGGATTGCTCTTTGTCAGTTTTTTGGAATCTAGTACGCTTGCAACTGACAAGGAGCAATCCGAGCTTATAATTATGCGTCACAGGCGTGAGCCAAATTACGCCTTCTCCTTCCTTAAAATGAACCGTGATTCGCTTAAATTACCAGTAAAGACAATCTAAGAGGGTTGACGAATCCAATGATGGAATAGCCACTTTCAATCGCGAACAAAAACAGTGTATGTCTAACTCCATCACACTGGATGGGCCATTTCAGATCTTCTCACAATACCCTTGTTACAATGCAGGGGCCACTTGCACAACCACAAAAGGACGGTACCATGCCCAAGAACAGACTGTACTTTGCCACATGGCTGCTAATAAAACAAGCATGTGCTGGAGAGAGCAGAATAGGGAAATGATCATTCCCACACAGGTTATCAGAAATACTAAACCCCAGTTGGTCCACCAGTTGCTTGGAACACAGAAAAAGATCAAGAACCAATTACTGAAATGCTCCAGCACTCCACTGAATAAACAACGGGGACCCATCGTGCACTAACCCCAGATTTAATGCACCAAAAGGAGATTCGAGTATATGCCCACAAGCATGTTCATCTCCAACTGTCCCAAGCCATTGATGAGCATTAAAGTCACCACAAAAAATTAGAGGTGGGGGAATTAACCTAACCCAAGCAAACTCCAGCTCACCCGTAAATCTAACAACCTGCTAGAGTTCTCCAGAAAACCAGAAGGCACTGGACCATACACTAAGTTCATGCCTCTATGCCAGGGCATAAGAAGATGCTAGCCTAAGGGCGCGTTTACGCAATGACTCTTCTTTGCATTCTCGCAGCTAGAACTCAATCGCGGTGGCAAAGGTGACATTGCCATGGTAACAACGCTAAATGGATTAACTAAATCCGACATCATTTGACTAAATACTTGCAGTCTTATAATCCGTGTCAATAATATAAAGAATTCCTCATGACGAAATAATTTTCCCAAACGCTTCTGAACTCACGTTATTTGATGTTTTCGTTGCGAGGCAAAAGACATAAAACCGCCGCAATGTTGGATTTGAGGTGATTGCTAGCTTCTAGCTGCAAGAATGCAAAAGCGAGTAGTTGCATAAACTTCCCCTAAGAGTGGAGTGTGGCACCTTACAGCTCACAAGAATTTTAACATTTAGAAAATACACCACTGATCAAGCAGTCATAATCAGGGACTTGAAATGTACACAACGAGGCAGAGTTCATTCGTTAGAGTGCACTCTATGACGAATCGAACTACACTTTGTAGTCCAATTCCGGGGAACAAAGATTGTTTTTATGTCTTGGTTATTTCTGAAAGTGAACGCAATTTGTAGTTGAATTGGGCTGTGTCTGTGAGAGAGGATATGTAGGATGTTTTTAATTTGTATTTTAATACAGTCGTTTTGTTATTCGTCTTTGTTTTGTCTTGTTATTTCAGAAAGTGAACGCAATTTGTAGTTGAATTGGGGTGTGTCTGTGAGACAGTATATGTGGATGTTTTTAATTTGTATTTTATACAGTCGTTTTGTTATTTGTTCTTTGTTTTGTCTCGGTTAGTGAGTTTACATTCTAATTCTGTTCGATTGAATGGCAGTGTGTGTACTTTGGGTTTGCATTTGCAATGTCTTTCTTGTTAAGGGCGTTTGTTTTGTCGAATTTCTGTGAACAAGGAATGTTTTAAATCCTAATACTAGGAAACAGGCTTTGGGCCTATTGTAGGCGGAGCGAACGGATCTTCATTTCAAACTTATATTTAGTTTTTATTTTAATGACGTTACCACATTTGTAAAAAATCTGGGTGCAATACTTAATGGGCTGTTTGCCTTTTGGTGTGACGCACTGCTCCTCTGTGTTGGCCTTTTTCTTATTTTAGCCTTTTTTTTTAAATATAAGATATGCTATGAGTCAAATTTACGTTAACAAGCTTTCGTTTGCTTTAGCATTTAATTTTTGTGTAGTTATTAGCCTCTTTTCACAGCCAACACTAAAGATGTGGGCCATCCCCGTGAGTAAAAATAAAACAGCGCGTTTGGCCACCGCTGTTTAAGCTGTCGTTGGCAATAATTCTTACATTGTTTACAGGAACTGCTGTGCAAAATGTAGTCCGCATGTTAAAATATTAATAATAAGGCATTAGATTAGATTTAGATTTAAGTTCATTGAGCAAATAATGGTCGCATTAATAGGCGTTTAACTGCAAGCCAAACAATCATCAGTACGATAGTTTGTAACAATAGTCAGAAGATTCAAAAGTTTGAAAATACTGCTTTGGTATAAGACTTGACACCGCCACCAACGAAAATGTTGAGCCACACACCTCTATCACACACTGCAACAGCGATCTCTATTATATACGTAATCTAAAAGAAATAACCGTCGCAATTTAGGTTAAAAATGTGTTAGCTTTTAGATCTAGTTTTAGGTTTCAGGCCTAATTTTTAGCGTTTAGGCCTAATATTTACCGCCGATTTAATTTCGTGAGTAGCAGCGTACAACAGTGGTTCGAGATTAGGCCTAATCCTTCATGCGATGCAACGCGGTTTTTGGTTTCGAGCTTCACGTTACCGTGGCAACCAGCATAAACTGAGAGAGGCAGGCATATTATTGTTTCGTGTTTCGTGCTATCGTGTTTCGTCTGCTGTCAATTATACTTTTATAATACCGCTTGGCCTTGATACGACGATTTCAGGTTTCATATTTGGAATTCCCATCTTTAGTGCAGACGCCACTTTCGTTGCCATGTTGAATTGAAAATCTCCAAGCATTTTCTTTTCAAATGAAACTTACGTGTGTCGTTAATGGAATCGTTTTGATTTTTATGGTAGCGTTTGTTGCTGTAGTGGTTAAATGCAACGATCAAATGATACTATTTCATTGAGTTACGTCGAAAAAGATTATTAGCTAGAAAGAAGCAACCAAAATTTAATTTGCCGTGTTTCAAAGTTCACTTGACTCCCATTAGCATGGTGTATGCTTCGTCGGAATTCCTTAACTATTCAGGATTCCAAATTTACAATGGTGAGTGTTAAAAATAAATTCGAATATTTAAAAATTTCTACCGTAATAATTGTTCGATTTAAGGCAAATTTTGGGTGAGCAGTACTAATTAGGGTATGAAACGTTGTACCAAATTTTATTCCAATCCGATCTTTCGTTTGGGCTCCACCAAGACTATAAATGTGCAACCAATGGACGGACCAACATTTTGCAATTTGGTGTCCGTTATAGGCTACGCGTTGCTCGCTCCGCTAATCAACAAGTTAATGTAGTTTGTGTTTTAAATGTGCCATGTCAGTGAGTGTATGTGTCGGCGTGTTTAATTTGTGTTTTAGGCATATGCTTTGTTATGTAGGATTTGCTATGTTTTGGTTCAAATTACAGATCGTTTATTGGAGTGAACATTGATCCGTTTTTATTTGTACATGTTTACAGCTGTGAGTTCCATAAGGGTACGAGCACTGGTGTTTTTTTTCTAAACGGTAAAGCCTTTTTTGTTCAGTTAATTTGTTGGCTTTTTTCACTTCCTTTGTATTGTCAATTAGTACGGCATCGTTTATCGTGTGTATGTCCATTCTCCGCACAATTTTGTTTGTAAAAAACGAGCATTAGAATTCCGTATTTATGTCCAGGCTAGGTCCATGCTTTGGCCTGGTATATTACTCGATGGCAACACGCAAGTGTGTGTCTAAATTTAGCGTGTGTCTGCTCGCAGTTGAGATAGATGATTCGTCATTGTCGCAGGCAGTTGTAGTAACCATGGGAGGGAAATATAATAATAATAATATATGAGTTTATCACACATGAATCGTGGAAAGGAACCGGAAGGTTGATAAAACTCTAATACCGGACCTAAGAGAGAAGACAAACTTAATTCGAGTCAAATAGGGTGCATAAGATATTTAAGATTTGGTTCTTATCAAGCTTTTTGCGAAAGCCAGATACAGTATCCATGTTAACAGTTTCAGATTGTAGGGCATTTTAAATTGGGACGACTCTAAACGATAAGAAATTAAGCCGGCAATCAAGACGGGAATTCTGCACACACAGTTTTCAAGGATGTCCCCTGGTGCGTTGACTGGTGCCCTATCAAAAAAGGGAAGGTTCATAGAGATAAGACCACGCAAAATCCTGTAGGTTATGATGAGACCGAAGTTAATTCTTCGAAGTTCAAGTAATTCTAATCCCGTCATATTCAGGCGGTCTGCGTATTTGATATCATGCAGGCCCGGTAATTCTTTTGTAAACCGGTGCTGAACTGACTCAATTAAGTATATATCCTTCAAGTGGAAAGGGGACCACACTAGGGTTGCATACTCGAGTTAAGGGCAAACAAAAACTTTAAATGCCAAAATTTTTGTTTCAATACTACCTGAAGTAAAACATCGATTAACATTTGCTAAACGTCAAAATGCAGAGGCACAGATTTTCTGGCAATGCACAGAAGGCTTAAGTGTATGGGTAAAACAAATCCCCAAACCTCGAACTTCGTACACCGATGGTAAAGTTTCATTTTCTAAGCTGAACCGATGGCCAGGGTTATTAATGCCGACATGGAAAGCAATGCACTTATGTGAGGAGAGAGGTAACTGCCATAAATGCGACCAGTTAACCACATTCTGAATTTCCTTTTCAAGATCAGAAGTAAAGATTTGGTCAACATTAGCTGTCCCATTCTTTAAATCGTCAGCAAATTTATAACCAAAGGTGTTATCACTAGTGAATGTGAGATCATTCAAGTAAATCACGAAGAGAAGAGGACTCAGTACTGAACCCTTTGGTACCCCACTAGAAACAGCAACCTTAGAAGAAAATGTCCCCTACAGCAACCTGCTGCCTTCGGTTATGCAGAAAAGCAGCTAGCCAACCCCAAAGATTACCATGAATACCATATTCTTGAAGTTTAAACAAAAGTTTTCGATGTATAACTGACTCGAATGCCTTTTTAAAATCAAAATAAATAGTATCAGATGGGACACCGATATCAATGGCAGATGTCCATTGGTCTAGCACCGTTTGCAGTTGATGAGTTGCAGATCGGTTTGGAACAAATCCAAACTGGTCGTCATGAATAAAGGAGTGACGCTCAAGAAAATTCAAAATATTATCCCTTCTAACTGACTCCATAATTTTACAAGCAATACACGTCAAGGCCTATAGTTATGAGGATCAGAAGAAGATCCCTTCTTGAATACTGGTATGACAGTTACCAAACTCAGAATCGATGGGAATGCACTTCTGTTCAAAGGACAGTGTAAAAATCCTGGTCAAAGGATAGCCTATTTGGTATGCAATTTCCTTAAAAAGAAATGTTGAGATGACAGACTATACAGAGCTCGAGGTGAGGCCGTTCAGTTTGGATTTAGGAGTGTTTGGTCTAGTGCGCGATGCTTTCAACAGATGCTTCTTAACTTTCGAGCGGGATTTTACGCAGGAAGAAATGCACTACGAGCCTTTTTGTTGGAACAGTACGAGGACAAATATTGGAATCTTTTAGAACAATGTCGACATCTTATGGTAAACCTAAAAGCTCAAATTGGATTATGAATTCTCTTGGAAAAAGGGACGGAAAATACGGAAACTATTAAAGCTTATTTTCACTCCAACCTGGAAAGGGTGGGGAGCAAGGAGGTTCTTTCAGAAATTTCGAACAAGATTCTGCATAGTATTGGACAGTTTGCAGTGGAAGGAAGTGGATGGGTTGTCTAGCAATGCGTGTGCAATGAACTATGCGTTGGAATTTATACACCTTTTGCAGGGAAAGGTTACGTAGCACTCCCCAACAACCTCAAACTAGGTCCCGATATGCTGGTCAATGTACGTAGGAAAGACGATAGATGTTTTCTGTGATTCGTGTTGGCTAGTATACTCCCCGTTCCATCTTCGCAACATGATTGGGATCCGAAACATTACCTGTCTCGTGCCACGAGTTAGTTGTAGGTGTGTTGGACCCCGTTCCTTTATCCAAAATGCTTGCGTTCGAAAAAGCCAACAACATATCGGGGTATCTGTTTTTGGTTTCGAGGATAACGAACCTTGCGTTTATCGCGTGAGTTCCTTAGTTGAAAGTAAGCATCATTTGACTTGCTTCTTCTCAACAGACACTACGTGACGATAAAAGACTTCAACAAATTCATCGCAAGTTTCAATCCCAACAAGTGCTTGAAGTATTTTTGCAGGCATTGCTTACACGGTTTTCGAAATCGTTTCAGGTATGAACACTACCACCTTCCTGCTTGCAAGGTAGTTCTGTTTCAAAAGACCCCGTTGCCCAACAATGACGTTATCAAGTTTAAAAATTTCCAGAACGAGCTCAAAAGGTTGTACATAGCTTACGTGGACTTTGAAGCGGCACTCCAACCAGTCTCCAGTAATGATGAAAACGATACACACACCAGATTTAATCAGGTACACCAAGCTTGCAGTTTTGCCTACGTGATTGTTGACCACTTAGGTAGCATATTTTCCAAAAAGTTGTACAGAGGAGTAGACTGCATGCAAGTTTTCTTCGAATCTACATTAGAGGAGCAGAAAAGATCATGGCTTTCGTGGATTCCCACAAGCAACGAACGAAAAGTTTAATCAAGGAGCAGTGGTTGCTGTACAAAGAAGCTGCGGTGCGCCATATATGCAAACAAGAAGAATTTACCCCTCCCCAAGAAAAATTTAACGGGTTTATGAAAGTACAAGACCACGACCACATCACCGGTGAATTTAGAAGTGCCTCGCCCAGCAAGCGTAACTTTGCTTACACTTTGAACAAAAACATAGCGGTTGTTATGCATAATTTGGACAAATACGACAGTCATTACGTCGTGAAGTCTTTAAATTCGTTTAAAGATTTGAAGGCTCTGCATAATGTCAGGATCATTGCTAAGAACAAGGAAAGAATCAGCAGCATGAAATTGGGCGGTTTTACTTTCATAGATGGTCTAGCGTTTATGACAGCATCGTTGGAAATTCTAGCTTCGAACTTAAAATGGCTTTAGCATCATGGAGATTGGAGAAGCTTTTCGAAGGTGAATCTGTGGAACTCGTACGAGGCCTTCGGCAAAAAGGTGTGTTTCCCTATGAATACCTGACAAATGTGGAAGTGTTTGATGAGAAGTGTTTGCCTCCCACGTTGGCATTTGCCTCGTTGTTGAAAGGAGCGATATGATCCGAATCTTATCAACACGCAATGATGATTTGGGATTTAGGCAAATGCAAAACGTTTGGAGATTACCACGAGCTGTATTTGTGGATGGATGTCGGGCTTTTAGCCGATGTCTTTGAAAACTTTAGAGTGACGACTTTGGCTAGTTACGGATTGGACCCCTCCCATTACATTTCTACTCCCTCCTTATCTTGGGACACGGCGTTCAAGAGGATGGGAGTGTCTTTGTATCTCTTCACTAACATTGACATACATCTTATGGTGGAAAAGGGTATAAGAGGCGGTGTTTAATTTATAGCTAGAAGATACGCTAAAGCTAACAACCCGTATATACCATCTACCTTCGACTCTGATAAAAAGAATTCTTACATCATATTTTTGGACTTCAACAACATGTACGATTGTGTTATGTGCAAGTATTTACCAACTGGAGAGTACGAATGGTTGCTGGAAGACGGGCACGAGGATATAAATCTAAATATTTACGGAGATGAGAGTGATGCGGGGTTGATATTAGAAGTAGACTTGGAATACCCAGAGATGCTTCATGCATCGCACAATGATTTCCCGCTAGCCCCCGAGCGCATGATAATCACAAAGTCTATACTTTCTCGTTTCAACCGTCGGGCAATCGAGGGCTTGCGGTTAACATACAGCAAAGGTCTAAAGCTAACCACTAACCTTTTCTCAAAGAAAAAGTAAGTGGTGCACTATAGCAATTTAATTCTTTAATTCTTTAATTCTTTAATTCTTTCCCTCATGGTCCTCAAGAAAATACACAGAGCAATCATTTTTAAGCAAGCACCTTGGCTGAAACCTTACATCTAGGTTAATAACAAGAACGGCGAGCAGCTACTAACGATTTTGACAAAACCCTCTACAAACTGGTAAATAATTCGATTTTTGGGAAGACGATAGAGAACAAGCCCAAGAGAGACAACGTCTTGATAGCAATGACGAAAGAGAAAGCCATCATGTACGCGTCTCACCCACGCACCAAGAGTTTCACTTCTCTAAGCGAGGATATGAGAATTTTTACAAAGACTCCCGCAAAAACCATCTTGAAGAAGCCCATCGTGGTTGGTTTTAGCGTCCTGGAATTGTCAAAGTTTCTAGTCTACCGGTTTCACTATGACTGCATGATGAAAAAGTATGGACCGGAGAGATGTAAACTCCTAGTCATGGATATAGATAGTTTGTGTTATTCGATAGAAATGGACGATATTTACAAAGATATGGCAGAAGATACGTCATTGTTCGACACATCGGACTACCCCAAAGAACATTTTCTACACTCCAACATCAACAAAAAAGTATCAGGGAAGATTAAAGATGAGAGTGTGGGGTGCCCAATTTCCGAGTTTGTAAGTTTAAAGTCGAAGCTATACAGCGTTTTACAATCGGATGGGAAGAACAAAATGGTTTACAAAGGCGTTAAGAAAACAACACAAGTGATGCACGAAACGTACAAGAACGTTCTGTTTAATAATAGTGTCGGGAGAACTCTGGGGTCTTATATTCGTTCGGAGGTGCACAAGCTAAAAACCGTCACCATCAACAAGTTGGCTTTCAATGCCTACGACGACAAGAAATGGGTATGCGACGATGCAGTCGGTACTCTAGCTTATGAGCACATGAATTCACCTTAAATTATCTATATTATCCGTCCAGGTGTTGTACTTGGAGTCATAGCCCATACATTTAATGAAATAAAGCAGTTTTTATCTTTTCCCCTCTTTTTATGTAATACTTGATCCACTAGAAATAAATCTGGAACTTTGATTTTTTTAATTTCCTGTTCGTAGAAACCTCCGGTTCGCTGGTTCACCGGACTCGTCCTTCAAAAGATACGTAACTGGTTGGGTTTTTTGCAGTTTACGGATCGTGAATACTTCGTTGGTAAAATTTTGCAAATATCCGTTTTCGAAATTTTTTTTAACTTCAGAAATCCTGACTATTTCCTACGGCAAACTTGGGTTTATTTAACGGTTGTTTTGGGCTAATTCGTCTCAGCAATGGTTCGTGACGTCTGGTTACTTCACTAGGTTTCAGTTTTGTGGTGGAATGAACCATGTCGTTGTATTGCGAAACCAACTCGTCGATAATGTGTATACACTTGTAATTCCCTTGCATGGTGAATTTTTTCCACATTGAGTTTTCATCATTCTGTTGAAACGTTCAACCACTCTCGCTTTCTTCTCAACTAACGTAGAGTACATGTTGATGTTATGGTGCCTAGCGCTTTGAAGTCGTTATTGTGGAACTCACTACCTAAATCGACTTGTAAATTTGTAGAGGTGGTCGCTCCTGAGAGTATCTTCTTGAAAGCTTTGATAACATCTAGACCGGTTTTAGATTTAAGAAGAATGGCCCTAGCAAACTTGGACATGACTTTAATGCAAGTCAGTAGGTAGTTAAATCTTTTGTTTAGCTTTGCGTAAGGTATCATCTCCACCAAGTCAGCCTGCCATAGATAGTTTTGGCCCAGTACTATCACCTTCCATCTTGGAAAATATTTCCGTGTTGGTTTGCGAAGTTCGTTTATGAGTTGATCCATTTTTTTTTAATTTTCCATTCCGAACCTGAGTTTACTTTTCATGATTTTCTTAACGATGGAAGTGGCTACCTTTTCCCTCCATGCCAGAGATGTATCTTCTCTCACCCTTTGTGCTTTTGAAATTAGAACTACATCGGTCGCGTGTCAGAGCTCTCGGCATAAGCTATATCATGTTCTTTTCAAGCTTTGTCTAGTTTATTTATTCCAGGATCTCCTTGTACCAGTTGCTACTTCAGCTGAGTTCCTGGACCACAGTACTGATACCCCGGTAAATGTATTGCAACGGGCAAGTTACCTATGATTTTGTTCACGAGTCCCTTCCCCACTTTGATGAAGTAAGCTTTTTTCGTACCACATACATCGCAAAACACCATCTCCATCAGTCTGTTGTTTCGTGAAGTTGTAGAAACTGGGGCCTTCGACTGGTTAGTCGTCGAACGTTTACATTTGACGCAATATTTCATGTCGAGATCTTTACGGTTGCTCTTTTTTTACTATAGTACTCTTTTTTTTATCTCATTTAAACAAAAGACATCATGGATTCCTGTTCGATTATTCTCACCGGCAAAGCCTCTGACTTGAAAATTAATCTAAGTACACCCCATTCATTTGGATTCTGAAAAAATTACGAATTGGCTGTGCTTAATTTAGACACTTATAACAGCATACACATCTTCACGTCAAAAAATTACGAAATTCAATACACTACCAATGCTGGTGCTCCATGGCACAAAGTTTAGTAGGTCCCTGTGCTTACGAAATCGAGAATTTGAATAAATTTCCCAAGTTAGCGATAGATGCGAATGGGCACAGCAAGGGTGCCATTACGATTCTTCCGAATCAAAACACTTTAAGAACCAACTTGATAATTACTGATCCGAATTACGGAATATCTTTTTCGGGTGACAAGAGTTTGGCTACAGTTTTGGGGTTTGACTTAGGCAACTACGTGAGAAGTAGAGAAAGTCAAAATACAGTCGACATTATGAGCATTAACACAATTTTCGTACACGTGGATATCATAGGCAATACGTACCTAAACAGCGACACTCAGCCCACTTTATATTCCTTTTATCCCGATTCACTGCCCGGTTTCAAAATCAGATTCGCCACATAATTTAATTTACCTCCCAGTTACTACAAATTTAATCAGAAGTATAAGAGTTTGGCTCATGTCTCAGACCAACAAGCCTTTGGATTTAAATGGTGAGACACTGACGGTGCGGCTTCATTTAAGATCTACGAATTAAATGAAAAATGGATAAAAATGCTCGTATTTGGAAAAAAAGAGAAAGGACTCTTTCTTAATTTTCAGTCTAATAAAAAAAAACAAAGGGTTTGACACCTAGAAACAAAGCTTTCATCAAATTCATAACAACAACCAGAAAATGAGTGTAGTAGAAGATTACTTAAAAATCAATAAACCTTTGGTGTACGATTCATCGGTCGAGTCTTACACCTACCACGAATACAACCCACTTATTGGCACTAATCTCAATAACATAAATTCGGAAATCTGCGTACATGTAGAAAACCAAGATTTATTTCTGCACGTTGCCAACAGTTATCTCCTGATTAAAGGGAGGTTACTGAATAATAATGCTCCCATGTTCCTGTTTTCTAATATCAAATACCATCTCAGTGATAAACAAGTCGACGAGTTAAATTATCCGGGGTTCTGTGCTCCTGATGAAGGGACTGCTCAAGTACGGCTCGGCGGAGCAACCAGCTCTGCTCGGTTAGTGCTGGGCACTGGACAGTGCAGCTTCAATCGATGCTGAATTGACCGACAACTTGGGATTCAAACTGCGACATGCATTCATCATCATTGAAACAAGGGAAGCTTTACATTCGCTATCCCTCTGAAACACATCATGGGATTTTTCGAAAATTATGATAAGCTAATCTACGGAACTAAACACGTGCTCACACTCATGAGATCGAGTGATACGAATTCCATCTTCAAAGCAGCGGCCAATGGCAAAGTCATTCTAAATAGCATCAGCTGGATCGTTCCACATGTCACTGCCTCGGACGAGCAGAAACTTAAACTCTACAATCTTGTCGACCACGGCACAACCGTGGATTTAGGCATTGGCATTACAATAGCTGCGAGCTCCCTAAAAATACCAGCTTTACCTGGCGTGTGCTGACTACTTCTACTGTTGAAAAATCTAGGTGGATAGTTCTAGCCTTTAAAACTAACAGGCAGGACTCTTTAGCTAAAAATCCTGGCGTGTTCGATTACTGCATTCTGCAAGACGCTCATGTGACTATAAAAGAAAGATATCCATTTCTCGATTTGAACGCAAATTATGCTACTGGAGAGTATGTCGGCTTGTGCAGAATGGCGCAGCAATTTAGACAGCTGTGCTACGACACCAACGACATGAGTTTCAACTTGCTTCAATTCAAGAAAGCCTATCCTCTCGTGGTGTTGGATATCTCCAAACAGTCCAAGCTTCAATCGGGAATCGTTGACGTACAAGTCAAACTGAAGTTTAGGGCAGCAGTGCCAGCAAACACTACTTGCTATGCTATTGAAACGTTCAAATTTCTTAACAACTACTATGGCATTCCTTCAGACCATTTTTTTTGTGTTGCGACAGAAACACGGCATTCGTGGTCACAGATTTAAACTCTTCTATCATAACTTCCGCACTGAAACCAGAAAACACTTTTTCTCCAATAGGGTTGTCCATTCATGGAATCATCTCCCTAACGACATCGTCTCATCCACCTCCACCACGCAATTCAAAATACGTTATGGCGCACTTTTTCCTGCCCATTAACTTTTTTCATTTCATTTCATTTTTCTTCCTGGGCCTTATGAGCCGTCACCTTTTTAACATTATTTTCTTTTCTTAGTACGTTACAAAATTAGTCGAAAACACAAAAATTCAAACAGTAATCTTTTTTCTTTTTTGCTCTCATTCCAAAATAACGAACAATTTCCATGACAATACCAGAACTTAATTTGTCAGTACAAGCTACTCTAATTCCTAATTCGACAATTAGTTTAATTGACCATTACCTAATTTAAAGTTACTAGCCTAATTAATCAAATATTAGTTACTAATCTAATTACGAAAAGTGTACTCTAATTATTAATATCTGCTCTAAGTTAATTATTATTTATTTCTAAAAGTAGTAACTAATTTTATAATTAATTACTATTCCTAGCATCACCCTCTACCAAATCCCAAAGTCAATAAGTACTTGTTCTGTTAGTAACTTATTTTTTTCTTAAAAATTCCTTTCTTACGTAAGTCGACCATTTTGGTCAAACAAAACTTCCCAATCCCTAATGCAACAGAGCCAAGATGCACACAACAAAATGTATAATTACCAATTCCACATAAAACCCAGTGGAACCAAGAAACACTAAACAAAGAATAAGAAACACTAAACAAACCCAGGAGCAGGGAAAAATTCTGTGGGGAAAAATCCCAAAGTACAACACTCGCCAACAAACACCTAAGATATGCTACAAATCAAGTCGACCAGGCTTTTTCATGGGTCGTAACGATTTGTGGATGATCAACCAGGATGGCCGGCCCCCCCCCCAAAAAAAACCATAACATGAGGGCCAGGAACCACGTTACTAGATGACACACCCATCAAAATGCCACCATTTGACGGCTTTTGGCATATACAGAAGAGAAGCTGGAAGCAATGAATGAGATGCACAAAGCTGATGAATGAGGGGGACGTGGAGTGTTTGTGGTGTGCCATCCTTTAAGGAGGCACACCTCAAACTTTTACTTAGTAGCCCCTAGGGCAATTGTAATTAGGATAGGTGCATGCACGCCCATCGGGGGGTACATAAGTTGACAATAAACCCTATATAAAGCTGCGCCGGACGCTGTCCCTTACACTACTAAAATCTACTCCGTCTCTCCACTTGTTGAACCGTAGGTACGCAATTACTCAATATTGCAATGTCGACAAGGTATAGCATTAATTTTTTTTTCATGAGTAAAAACTCAGTCGCAACGTGCTGGCAATTCGGGACCAGTAGGGGTTTCCAGAGATAATAATTAACTACTCGTATGCTAAACGGAAACTGGTTTTTGACCGAGTGGAGGTGTTCCATAACATAATTGGTTATTACTTTTCAGGAAAATTAAATAATACGTATAATAGTTCTCTTTCTGACAACAAGGTTGTAAATAAATACTTAATCAGAATAAATCCAAATTTAACCTATTAAAGAAAGCATAAGAAAAGACTTGAAGGTAGTTACCAAAACAAACTTACAACACACCAACAATTTATCACGAGGTCCACAGAGATGCTACAGATCAGGTGGATATTGTAGAGCAAGCCAAAGCAAGGAGACGGATCTACGTAGGCAAATGGAATTCGCTATCCAGTCATTATGAATACTTACGACACACAACATTCCTTAGACGAAAAAAAACAAAATTCAGGAAAAAACGACATAACACTCAAACTGATGCAAAAAAATTTCCTACAGCCTTTCAACACCACAAAAAACAAAAACACAGGTACTTAAGGAAAAACAACAAAATAAAACAATCAACACCAAAACAACACAAATCGTGGTGAAATTCAGTGTGGTCTCACGAAATTGTGTGGGTTTGTGTCAAGTTTTCGACATACTTCTCTACTAATTTTTTGGCGTACAACGATGTTTTCTGTTTTAAAAACCTTAGAATAAAAATGTTATATCTTTTACTCCGCACGTTTGAGTAGAAAGGCTTACCAACCAATTATACTGTTGTGTTTTTTATGTTAATATTTATAGGTCCTTTTATTGTTTGATTGATAGGGGTGCCACTACCAAGTGTCGCACGTCATTACACATTGAAATTACTTAGTTGTTTTCAGTCAATAATCATTGCCTGCACAATATATTCGCCGTGTAATAAGAATAATTAAGAAAAATTAGAGAAAAAGCAAACCTCGAACAAGACAATTGAATTAGTGTTGAAGCAAACTTAGATTCTCTCAGCTGTCTGGTTCAAGGTATTCACTTGCTATCCAGTTGATTTAAAGTTTCAGATAATTCTTTATCATAATATATTGATTCCACTGAGTAAACCATAGCAAGTGAAGCATGAATGTGCCAAACATAAATAACGAACACAGTAAAAATATTACGTGAGACATGCTTATTGCCAGGAAGGAGAGAATAGGTGGTGGACTATTTATTCATGTACAAAGGTGAAATGATTAATGTTATGAAATATTATTAATATTTTAGCTCTTTCCTGACAACTGTTCTCAGTATTCCTCTAGAGTTTGCTTAAGCCTCACCGATCTGCTTGCAAGCCATTTCATACAACTTAATGGAAAGCTAATTCAATCATAGAACGTAAAACTTATTAGAACATAAGTGTCATATTTTGAAAACTAAGTTAGGCAACGGTAAGTGGTGAGAGAACAAGCAAGTGAACGAAAGATTAGTGAGTAATGCAAACAATTCTCACATCAAGCCATATCAAATTTTAGTAATAAGTTGAAGCGAGTTTATTAAAACGATAAACTGATCACGCCTGGTAAAATTACTCTTGCAGCAGATGAAGCAATAATGATCGCAATGTCTTTCACTCAACCGTAAGTATGTGTTCAAGTAAATCAAGCTCGGGATTCACCACCAACACTATTTAATCCAAAAGCGAAAGAAATTTGTTCTTTATCGATTAAACACTGGCTTCTCTCTAGTTAAGTGTTGCATATTCTGTCAATGGAGAGCACAACATGAGTATGTATGGGTTCTAGTGTGTTCATAACAACAGATTCAAGAAAACTGTAAAAGATCTAAAAATTAAACTACAAAGCCTTACTTCGGTGGCCAACATTTATTCGCAAATTTCTAACGTTTATTTATCTTCGCGTAAAGCTTCAATGTGCAATTTTCTGGGGAAGAGAGGCGTGATAATTGTATTAATTTTTTTGAGCATTGTTGATATGAGTTGAGACGATAAGTAAGGTCGAAGCTCATTGGAATAGTAGAATACAGCAGCTCAGTAGTAGGTATATTTTCTACACATATTCTCTTAGTTCCATTAATTATGGAGGGACCTAAGCAAGGCTAACTATTTTTCTGATAGGTGCTTGGAGGTTTGATGCACCCCCATCCGAAGCCATAGCAGAAGAAGGCAAAAAGGACAATTTTGTAAGGTAAATCCAATCGGAATTTCCTACTATTACATGAAGCAATCGACATGAGCACGAGGTATCACAGGGCCTCTCTTCCCGAAAATCGTAAGGATGGCTGAGATAATCGTTCCAACCATCCGTCCACTTTGCCTGTAATATTAAAGCTACAGTACGAACAATACTGTTCGTAGCCCTGGGATGCTGTATATGCCTTGAGTCTAGGGCCAGCAAAAGGGAACCCAAGATCACGGTTTGCTAGTGTGCCAAGGGTCTGCGTGGCGGAGGGTTTTTTTGTCCGTCTTGAACACTAGCAACCTCAACACTACGGTTTGCGAGTGCGCCTACGGTGTGTATGGCGGGCAGGTTTAACACCCGTCGCAAGCACTAGTCCGAAAGAGGTGAAGGGACATCCAGACAAACCGGGCCCGGGGTGGCTGCTTAGAGGATGTTTGGCGGTTTGAATCCCCTTTTGGGTTTGATTCCGACTTGCCCATTCTGGCCACTGGGCTTTTCATCCTCATCCCCCAGCATGTTGGCCGTGTGCTGCAACCTAGTAATCCGTGGAGGCGGAGATCCTGGCTTTCGGGCTTTGGCTCCTTATTCCGGAGGACGGGTGGCCTGGGCGAGCCGGCCTAAGGTCAATCGGCTATGACTTTTCGGGTTCTGTCGTTGTGGGGAGGCGGCTTGTGCTGTATCCATCTGCATCACGAACCCGAACTGTTTAGGTTATCGAGGGAGGTGGTGTGTACGGCTTCCTTGGTGGCCTCGCCTCTCGGCATGCTTAGGCTGCCACCTCACCGAGATAGACGGTGGTGTAAGCTTCCTGGTGCAGGGCCCTGGATATGCGGCTTCCGGCCCTGCATCACCCGAGTGCCGCGCGGGGTTTTCTTTTCTGGGGGGCGCACCGCCGCGACTTATTTTTGCTGTACATGGCAACTACTTCTCCCCCCTCCCCCCAAAATTCTCCCCTCCTCGCCGCACTAGCAAGCGCCAGAGGAGGGAACCCGAGATGGTTGGTCCTGGTGCCCAGTTACCAGACTTTTGTAAGAGTCGGGACCAAGTCCCGAAGTTCCTGGTGGTGACAGGCGAGGGCCGAGATGTTACACAACTCGGTCCGTTCGCTGTCCACAAAGCGCTGAAAGGGATCTGTGGTTCGGATCCGAAGAGTGTCTCTCGGCTCCGTGCTGGGGGATACCTTGTGGAAGTTGCAGACGATGGTCAGGCGAGGAGGCTTTTAAAAGCGAGTGCGCTGGGGTCATGCCCAGTGCATGTCGAGCCGCATCGTACTTTGAACAGCAGCAAGGGGGTCGTGACATGCTTTGATTTGAGGGGTCTCGGTGATGATGCCATCCTGGACGAACTCAAGTCACAGGGTGTTACGGCTGTGAGGCGTTTGACACGGAAAGGCGAGAATGGTGCCCAGCCAACTGACACCTTTTTCCTGACCTTTGATACGCCAGTTGCACCGCAGCACATTACTGCCGGTTACCTGCGCTTGAAGGTCAGGAGTTACGTTCCGAATCCGATGCGGTGTTTCCGCTGTCAACGTTTCGGCCATACCAGCGGCTCGTGTAAAGGTAGGCCTACCTGTGTTTCCTGTGCTCAGGCAGCCCATGAAGGCGCTGACTGTGCTGGCCCGAAGCAGTGCGTCAACTGCGGTGATCAGCACCAAGCCTCTTCACGGGACTGTCGTGTTTATGTTGAGGAACGTCGAGTGCAGGAACTAAAGGTGAAGGACGGGCTTTCCTACTCGGAGGCCCGAAAGAAAGCCAGGCTACCGGCACAGGCACTGACTCGTTCTTTTGCGCAGGTGTGCAGTGCGCCAACGCCTGGCCCAGTTAGTGAGTCTGCTGATTTGGCAGATTTGCGCTCTGAGCTCAGGTCTTTGACGATGACGGTGGGCAAGCTTATTACTTTGTTGACCCAGCAACATCCATCTCTGCAGGGTCTTTTGGGTCCTTCGGACCCGGTTGCTGCCTTACCGTCGACGTCTGCCCAGCCTGCAAATGCTTCTGCTCCTGCTGCTGTTCCTGCTGCTGTAACTGTTCCCAAGCAGGATGGGGCTTCAGCTAAGCCTCCGCCTGCCCGGAGTGAGCCACAGAAAAAGTCGAAGGAAAAGGCTTCTGCTGGTAAGGCCTCATCACCACCCGTGAGGACGTCGCCACCAGGAGAGAAAGTGAAACTGTCGTTAAACGGCCAGCTTGCTGAGGGGTCCGTTGTGTCCCCTCAACATCTTGATACTACTTTGCCCATGGAACAGGAAGAGATTTTCTGTTCTAATTCTCCAGAACTTTTTCCTCCTTCCGAGGACAACTTCGTTCTGAACCTCACTCCATCTTTTGATTCGGGTGAGGATTCGGATGTTTTCGGATCGCCCAGAGGAGGAGTTGAGGAGAATGATTCAGTCTTCAGCCCGCCCTAATGCCTGCGCATGCCATCGTTCAGTGGAACTGCCAAAGTTATCGGACCCATGCCGAAGAGCTGCGGCTGCTGTTGTCGCATTGGCGACCTCTGTGCTGCTGTCTACAGGAAACCTGCTTTAAGGCGTCAGATAATCCGGTTGTTCGAGGTTATTCTGTCTACCGTCTGGATGCTGACCCTGTGCCGCGTGCACATGGTGGTGTTGCAGTGCTGGTTCAACACTCTCAGCCGCATGCCAGTGTGCCTCTGCACACTAGGCTTCAGGCGGTAGCAGTTCGTGTTTCTTTCCATTTGGATATTACTGTCTGTTCGCTTTATTTGCCACCGGATGAGGTCTTTGGGGTTGGTGACCTGGAGGACCTTGTCCGCCAGCTTCCTGCCCCTTTTCTGTTGCTGGGCGACTTTAACAGCCACCATGTCCAGTGGGGGGGACCTCATACAGACAACAAAGGGAGGATCCTTGAGGAGTGGATGCAGAGGGGGTCTGTTTGCATCCTGAACGATGGAGCCATGACACACTGTAACCTGGCCACGGGCAATTGGTCAGCGGTGGACTTAGCCTTTTGCTCGCTGGCCATCCCAGTTCACTTCACTTGGGGTGTCACAGCCGATCTGCATGGAAGCGATCACCTCCCCATTGTGTTGTCCACAACACAAGGGGGTTCTGTGGCTTCCAGGCCAGCCCGGTGGGCGCTTAAACGTGCTGAATGGTCAGCTTTTGCTGAGGCTGCTGTATTTCAGCGTGCGGTTGAGGACTTTTCTGATGTGGATGAACTTTCCACTCATTTCGCTGACGTGGTCCTTGCTGCTGCTCATGCTGCTATCCCGCGTACGTCCACTCAGCCGCGGCGGGTTCCTGTTCCGTGGTGGACACCTGCTTGCGGGCAGGCCATTCAGGCACGCCGGCGAGCGTTGCGTGCGTTTACAGTCAGCCCAACTGCTGACAACTTTGTAGCCTTTAAGCGCTGTCGTGCCCGTGCCAGGTTTGTCATCCGTGAGGCTAGACGTGCTTCGTGGGCAGTTTATGTTTCGTCGATCACGCGCTCCACGCCTTCTCAGCAGGTGTGGCGGAAGGTGCGCCAGATCTCGGGGAAGACCGTGAGTTCCCCGGTTTCACAGCTGAAGGTGGCGAATACCGTGATCTCTTCTGTGCCGGATATCGCCGACTGTCTTGCTTCTGCGTTTGCGCAGGTTTCGAGTGATAACCATTATGATCCTGGTTTCCTCAGAATAAAGCGTAGTGAAGAGGCTCACCCTCTAGACTTTCGCTCCGACGGGCTAGAGGAGTACAATTTACCGTTCACCAGGCAGGAATTTGTTTCCGCTTTGTCCAAGTCGCATGACTCCGCCCCAGGGCCTGATGATGTTCACTATCAGCTGTTGAAACATCTGCCTCTTGCCTCCCAGCAGTTCTTGCTGGAGATGTTCAACCGTGTGTGGGCAGAAGGCTCTGTTCCGGCAGCGTGGAGGACAGCAGTGGTCATCCCGATTGTGAAACCGGGCAAAGACCCTACTGCTCCTTCCAGTTATCGCCCAATCGCTCTGACTAGCTGTGTCTGTAAACTTATGGAACGGATGGTCAGTGAGAGGTTGGTCTGGGTGCTGGAATCACGCGGATTCTTATCTGCGTCCCAGTGTGGCTTTCGACGTTTTCGGTCAACCATCGATCATCTGGTTGCTCTTGAATCGGATGTGAGAGAGGCTTTTCGCCTGCGTCAACATCTGGTTCAGGTTTTCTTTGACTTGGAGAAGGCTTATGATACGACCTGGCGTTATGGGATACTCCGTAATCTCTATAACTGTGGCGTGAGGGGACGGATGCCACTGTTGCTTTCCGCTTACCTCTCAGGCCGTTCTTTTCGTGTTCGTGTCGGGGCGGCTCTTTCCCGCCCGTTTGTCTTGGAGAATGGTGTGCCTCAAGGAGGTGTTCTTAGTGTCATCTTGTTTGCTATTGGGATCAACCCCATTGCTCAGCAAGCTGCTGTTCCCCAGTCATTGTTTGTCGATGACTTCGGCCTGCGCTTTCGAGCAGCTCGCATGCAGACCTGCGAGCGGCAGCTACAGCTGGCGATTAACAAAGCCCAGACCTGGGCGGTCAGTAATGGTTTCCGGTTTTCTCCGGACAAGACTGTGTGCATTCACTTTTGCCGCCAACGAACGCTGCACCCAGATCCTTGCCTGTACTTGGGGCAGGCGCAGATTCCTGTTGTCCCACAGGCACGTTTCCTGGGTCTGGTGTTCGATTCCAGGTTATCTTGGCTTCCACACTTGCGCCAACTTAAAGACAAGTCTTTGCGGGCACTTAACATCTTTCGGGTTCTGTCGGGCACTTCATGGGGTGCCGATCGCGCAACCATGTTGCGCCTCTACAGAGCCCTTGTCCGCAGCAAACTTGATTATGCGTGCATGGTGTATGGTTCGGCTAGTGACTCGACTCTCCAGATGTTGGACACTGTGCATCACAGTGGCCTGCGTGTGGCGACTGGGGCATTTCGAACTTCTCCAGTGGTCAGCCTCTATGCTGAGGCCTCGGAGCCACCTTTGGCCATTCGTCGGCAACAGCTGGCCATTCAGTATGCTGTGCGTTTACGTGCTGTGGAATCCAGTCCTGCTTGGCCCATGGTTTTTGGGCCAGACTTGCGAGTCGGTAGACGCAGGGTGGGTAAGGGTGATTTCCGCGATAGGCTCCAGCAGTCCTGTCAGGAGATAGCCTTTGAGGTGCCCAGCGTCTTGAGGCTTGGGGGAATGCCAGTAGGCCCTTGGCTTGTCCCAAGTGGCATTTTCATTTTCGCTCTGGCATCCCTCCCGAAGGGTTCCACTCTACCTGCACGGTACTTACAGGAGTTCCGGCGGCTGTGTTCTCAGTACGCCGGTTATCAGCGGCTGTTTACTGATGGGTCGAAGTCAGACGCTGGCGTGGCTTGTGCTTGTGTTTGTAAAGGAGTGACGGTTGCCCATCGCCTTCCATCAGGCTATTCTGTGTTTTCTGCAGAGCTTTTGGCTCTCGGTTTGGCGGTGGAGTGGATCCTTGGCCTTCAGGGCACGCATTTCATTATCTTTAGTGATTCCATGAGTGCCCTGGAGTCCTTGGCGAATTACAATCCTCGGAACCCCTTGACACAACGTGTCCAAGCTTTGCTTTCCCGCTTGCCTGGCCAGCGGAAAACCGTGCTTTTCTGCTGGATCCCGGGCCATGTTGGGATAGGTGGAAATGAGCAAGCGGATTCTGCAGCAAAAGGGGCCCTTTCTGGCCCTCTCGGTAGGGATCTCAGGCTTGTTCCCTCGGACGCTTTTCCAACTCTGCGTCTGAGGTTACATGCTTTTTGGCAAGCCTCGTGGGATGGACAGGACGGTAATAAGTTACGGGCCATTAAAGGCACTGTCGAGGAGTGGCACTCAGCGTGTCGCCGCAGTCGCCGTGAGGAGGTTGTGTTGGCCCGTTTGCGAATTGGTCACACCCGACTTACCCACTGTTTCCTTTTGCGGGGGGTTGACCCTCCTGAATGTTCTTGGTGTCGACGGCCACTTACGGTCCGGCACTTACTTGTTGATTGTCGCCATCTTGATGGTGTTCGTCGTCGGTTCCATCTTCCGCATGACATTGCGCGTCAGTTGGGCGATAAGTCTGTCCTCCTGTCCGGTGTTTTTCAATTTTTGCAGGAGGTACAGATGTATGACAAGATTTAGATTAGGGGTTTGGATAACATCTCTGTAATGTGTGGTGCAGTGGCAACCCGGACCACTGCACTGTGACTGAGGTTGGCGCTAATGACCAAGTTGTCGACGCGCC
>JAHWFP010105750.1:61776-100368 GCA_023313725.1 Lithobius niger
GGGGGGGGGGGGGTATGTCATGGGGTTCCATATGTAGTTCGATTTCCACTGCTACAATGCATGTTTTTACGTTCAGAAGAATTTGTTTGTCATTGATGCTTCATGGGGCACACAGGAGGAGGGGGCGAAGTTGTGGGAGGTTTTGGTGGTATTTGATGGGGATCCATGGCCGGTTCAATTTCTACTACTAGGAATCATTGGTGTACCAAAATTCATGGTTTTAGTACGATCAACAAGAATTTTTCGGGTATCAACCTCATGGAGCGGGAATAGGGGGAAGCACTGACGGGCCTTAGAGAATTTTGCGGAAGTTCCATAGCTAGTTTGATTTCTACTGCTAACAATGACTAGTGTACCAAATTTCATTCTTTTAGCACCATCTGCAAGAATTTGTTGGTCAGACCTCAAGGATGGAGCACGGGGGGGACCCTTGTAGTGCCTTGTAGATTATCTCGAAGTGGTCCATAGACAGTTCAATTTGTACTACTTGAATTATTTTTGTACTATAATTCAAGCGTCTAGCCCGATCTGCAATAATTTGTTGGTAAAGTATCAGAGAGGGGGTGTAGGGGAGCGCTAGGAGGCCCCTTGTAATATTTCGTCGGGGTTCTATGCTTGGTTTGATTTGTAATGCTGAGAATTATTTGTGTGCCAAGTTTCATGCTTTTAGCTCGATATGCGAGAATTTGTTGGTCAAACCTCAATGAGGGAGACACAGGAGGGCGTTGGGGGCTCTTTGGCTTGTTCGACTTCGACTTCTAAGAATGACCTGGACACCAAATTTCATGACCTGTAAGAATGTGTTGCCCTGGCCCCTGGGATGGAGCACAGGGGTGGAGGTGCTGGGAAGGGGGAAGGTGCTGATGGCACTTTGGGGTATTTCATACGGTCCAGAAATGATTCGATTTTTCCTGTTAAGAAATACTTGTGTAACAAATTTCATGTTGTCAGCTCGATTCGCACAACTGTATTACTCCACTTAATGAATTCTGATCATTGCGCTGTAATAACAATTGCTCTGCCGGCAAGAATACTGCAGTCACATTAACATAGTGTTCAAATGGCCCTGGTCGGTATACATACCTACATTTTAAGCCCTACCAATTGAAAATCGGTTCATTGGTTCGATTACTATATGAGAGCAAACGTTCTAGCCCATTTGGCTTTCCGTGTCAAGAATATTGTAGTTACATTAAAATACCCTGTGAAAGGCCCTACGCCTTGTCTATACCTAAGTTTTAAACTATAGAACTTGAAAATCGGTTCAGTGGTTCGCTATCCAGTTGAAGGCAAAGAGTCACAACAACAAGAAGTAGCCATGTTGTCGACACCGAACGGTTCGGTTGTTGTCACTAAAATGTGTAATGCGGTGAAATAGTTACGACACGACCTCAAATACCGAATTTCCTTCGTCTATGTCAATTCTGGGTAAAATTATAGAAGATCATAGTTTGATGTTTAACATGGAAGTTCATGCTGAGGCTTACATGCTGATGTGCTCGACATTTCGAGTCAGCTCCAATGATTTTCAAGAGCAAATAAAAAATATAAAATTTAAAACATTTTCATTCACAATGAGAAAACCAGAAGTCCATTTCGACCAAGCAGAACTGATCTGCACAAAAATCAAAGTCAGAACAAATAAAATGTATTAAACAGTAAAATGAAGAGACCTCGAATGAGCAGGAGGCTGGCACAAGTCGAAGTAAGGGATGACTTGCTGTGCTGGCTTTAATATGGCAATATTGAGATGGTCCTGGTGGCGAAATGAGGAAACAGTAAGTTTGTTAGCGGATCAATGTATTTTTTATATTTATTTGTGTTAGGCAGTATATGGTTGTGCTGGATCTAGTTTGAAAATTTGGAATTTGGAACAGAATGTGGGTATCAGAAATGTTGGGTTGATGGCCAGTTCTATGAAAATGTTGGACTAACGAGTTTGTATTTTCGTAGAGTTTAAAATTTGATTTATGGGATCTGAGTGTCTGTACGAGCTTCCGTGCACTGTGGCCACTGGCCAATGTAAGTCTCCTTGCATGTAGGATCCGCACAAGGAATCTGATAAATCGTATTCTGCTTTAAATGGGTGGGAAGTTTGAAATCAATTTGCGAAGCTTTTTGGAATGCCTGCTTTAAGCTGGAATGGTTTGTGCTAACTAATCGGATGTCCTGCGTGCTTAGAAACAAGCGTAGTGGCTGAGTAACTCCGTGGATGTATGGTGCAACGACGTACTGTGGCTTGACTTTGGAGTTGAGGGAGGAGGAGGGTGGGAGACAAGCTTTCAGTTTTTTACGATGCAACCAATTGAAGCTAGTATTACATGCTGGAAAGGGTAGCCACAACTAACAAATTTAGTAATAATGTATCGAAATTCAGAGAGAAGGTGGTGTGGTTCAGTAGTGTGAGCACCGACTCGTATTTCATTCTTCAAACAGCTGTATTTGGAAACTGGGTCAGTGTATGACTGAAATGGTGTAACTCTGGTGGTTTAGGAAGGTTTACGGTAGTGAAGGAATTCCACCTGTCGATGAGAATTAAGATACAGAGTGATGTCAAGAAAAGCTATGAAGTTAGTATCCGTAGCCACCATGGTGAAAGTTCAGGAAAGATTGAAATCATTAAAAAATTTCAAAATGTTATTGCGTTGCGATATCCGGCAGAGTGTGATGCTGTCATCAACAAATAGTTTGTAGTAAAAGAGACACGGAAATTTTAAAATGAGGCTATTGTCAACAACATTCATTAGGATGTCGCAAAGATAAGTAGCAATTGAGCTACCCATGGGGATGCCGTTGTATTGATGAAAGTACTATCTTTTGTATAAGACAAATGTAGCAGCAAAAATCATTTCTGAAGCATCAATAAAGTCTTCAATGTCCCACCCTAAAGGAATCAGGGGAGAGGGGTCCAGTTTTACCTTATCCGAAATAATTTTTAACAGTAAGGTGCGGTCAACGGATGGGAACATTGCCCTTACATCAAAAGAAACTCAGTTGAAATCAACTGGAAGAGTAAGCGGTTGTAGATCACGCATCATAGACAAAGCTTTAGGGGTGGTTTGGTAACCCTGTGCGAGTTGTTTAAGAACAAGGGCAACTAGCGGTACTAAAACCAAGTTAGGGGCACGTTTACTACTGGTGATAAGCCTTGCAGGATGGTTTTCTTTACGAGTTTTAATTTTCGGGAAAAGCAGAGGTGGGAGGTGATCAGTTTTTTGTATTGCTCCAAAATTTCTGGTTTGAGTTTCTTTTGTTCGATTAAGTGTGACAGGAATTTTTTATGAGTGCAGTTAAGCGAGACATGGGATTATAATCTAATATTACGTAGGTGTCGATATCTGCAAGCTGGTCAAAAATTAATTTGTTAAGTGAATTGGTTGGTAAAAGCAATGTGGCATTACTTTTGTCAGCATTACAGATTGTAATGTCTGTATTATTTTTTTATTTTTCTGATGTTTTCAAGTTGTTCTGTAGTAAAGAAATAGGATATTTGAGAAAGTGCTTTCTGTAATTTACTGAGTATGAATCCACGTGATTCTGTGCGCCTAGGGGCATGAAAAAGTCCAGATTCGATTGCAGCAATAAAACGAAGGGGCATACTTTTAATAGGTGGTTATAAAAAAAATTTCGGATCCGTGGAGAGCATGCGAGCCTTATTTGGTTGTAGATCATAAGCGGCAAGATTGTGAAGCCAAGGTTGATTGGGAAAGAATAATATTTCTTGCGTGTGCGAGGGAGAGTCCAATTTGGTGGAGGGGTGTTTAAAAAAATGAGTGCCAATTAAACTCTGTTGCTGTTGTAGGTGGCGTTTAGTACACTGCTCTAATAAGTGGCACTCGGCGTGTCGCCGCAGTCGCCGTGAGGAGGTTGTGTTGGCCCGTTTGCGAATTGGTCACACCCGACTTACTCACTGTTTCCTTTTGCGGGGGGTTGACCCTCCTGAATGTTCTTGGTGTCGACGGCCACTTACGGTCGGGCACTTACTTGTTGATTGTCGCCATCTTGATGGTGTTCGTCGTCGGTTCCATCTTACGCATGACATTGCGCGTCAGTTGGGCTATAAGTCTGTCCTCCTGTCCGGTGTTTTTCAATTTTTGCAGGAGGTACAGATGTATGACAAGATTTAGATTAGGGGTTTGAATAACATCTCTGTAATGTGTGGTGCAGTGGCAACCCGGACCACTGCACTGTGACTTAGGTTGGCGCTAATGACCAAGTTGTCGACGCGCCATTAAGCCTCAATCCCCCCCTCTAATAAGTGATTAAATTTGTCTTTGAGTTCATTAAGTAGATGACAGTATGGTGTTGGGCGAATAAACTTAAATACTTTAGAAAGTAATGGAGCAGGCAAGTGTGGTCGAATTTGAAACAAAAGTGCTAGTTGGTTACAACGAAGTTGAGAGAGAAACATAATTTTGCATTTAGATGGCATTGAGCTGGTTTTGATCTGACCTTGCAAACAATTTTGACGCTCCGGAATTATTTGTTTTAAATTTGCATTGAAAAGAAATGGGTATAATTCCATGAAACACACAGTTTAAAAAAATGTATATTTGCTATTGGATATTGCAAATTTGAAGGGTGGAAACAGTAAGCTGTCTCAGAGCCCAACAAATGGATTGAGGAAGTTCAAATTTAAGCAGGGAATAAATGTGGTGGGAAAGGATATGCATATTGAATAGGCAGATCCCACAGGCTCAAAAATAGGACAGAAGTTTTATTGCCCCTCGTTTTATTGCTGCAATCGAATCTAAACTTATTCATGCCCCTAGGCGCACAGAAGCACGTTGAATCATATTCAGTAAATTACGGAAAGCATTTTGTCAAAAATCCTATAACTTCACTACAGAACAACTTGAAAACATCAGAAAATTAAAAAATAATAATACAGACCTTACAATCTGTAATGCTGACAAAACTAATGCCACATTGCTTTTACCAACCAAGTCACTTAACAATTTAATCTTTGACTAGCTTGCAGATATCGACACCTACGTAATTTTAGCATATAACCCCATGTCTCGCTTCGCTGCACTCATCAAAAAATTCCTGTCACACTTAATCGAACAAAAGAAACTCAAACCAGAAATTTGGGAGCAATACAAAAAAACTGATAACCTCCCACCTCTCTTTTTCCCTAAAATTTAAACTCATAAAGAAAACCATCCTTCAAGGCTTATCATCAGCGGTAAACGTGCCCCTAACTTGGTTTTAGTACAGCTAGTTGCCCCTGTTCTTAAACAACTCAAACACGGGAACCCTACCACACCTAATGCTTTGTCTATGATGCGTGATCTACAACCGCTTACTGTTCCAGTTGATTGCAACCGAGTTTCTTTTGATGTAAAGGCAATGTTCCGTTCCATTGACTGCACCTTCCTGTTAAAAATTATTTCGGATAAGTTAAAACTGGACCCCTTCCCCCGATTCCTTTAGGGTGGGACACTGAAGACTTTATTGATGCTTCAGAAATAATTTTTGGTACTACATTTGTCTTATACAAACGGATGGAACTTTCATCAATATAACGGCATCCCCATGGGAAGCCCAATTGCTACTTATCTTTGCGACATCCTAATGAATGTTGTTGACAATAGCCTCATTTTAAACTTTTCGTGTCTCTTTTACTACAAACTATTTGTTGATGACAACATCGCACTCTGCCCGATCTCACAAGCAAATTACATTTTGAAATTTCTTAATGATTTCCATCCTTCCTTAACCTTCACCATGGAGGCTTCGGATACTAACTTCATAGCCTTTCTTGACATCACTCTGTGTCTTAATTCCCATCGACATGTGGAATTCCTTCACTACCGTAATCCTTCCCAAACGAGTTACACCATTTCAGTCATACACTGACCCAGTTTCCAAATACAGCTGTTTGAAGAATGAAATACGAGTCGGTGCTCACACTACTGAACCACACCACCTTCTCTCCGAATTTCGATACATTATTACTAAATTTGTTCGTTGTGGTTACCCTTTTCCAGCATGTAATACAATACGCTAGCTTCAACTGGTTGCATCGTAAAAAACTGAAAGCTTGTCCCCTCCACTCCCCCTCCCTCAACTCCAAAGTCAAGTTACAGTACGTCGTTTTACCGTACATCCACGCAGTTAGTGAGCCACTACGCTTGTTTCTAAGCACGCAGGACATCCGATTAGTCAGCACGAACAACTCCAGCTTAAAGCAGGCATTCCAAAAGCTTCGCAAATTGATTTCAAACTTCCCACCCATTTAAAGCAGATTACGATTTATCAGATTCCTTGTGCGGACCGTACACGCAAGGAGACTTACATTAGCCACAGTGAACAGAAGCTCGTACAGACACTCAGATCCCACAAATCAAATTTTACAATTAAAGACAATACAAACTCGTTAGTCCAACATTTTCATAGAACTGGCCATCAACCCAACAATTCTGATACCCTCATTCTGTTCCAAATTTGAAATTTTCGAACAAGACTCAATTTAGAAACCACCTGTATTGCCATCCACTCTCCATCAGTACACAACTATATACTGCCTAACATAAATAAATATAAAGAATACATTGATCTACTAACAAATTTACTGTTTCCTCATTTCGCTACCAGGGCCATCTCAATATTGTCATATTAAAGCCGGTACAGCACGTCATCCCTCACTTCTACTTGTGCCAGCCTCCTGCTCATTGCAGGTCCCTTCATTTTACTGTTTTATTTGTTCCGACTTTGACTTCTGTCCAAATCAGTTCTGCCTGGTCGAAATGGACTTGTGGTTTCCTCCTTCTTAATGAAAATGTTTTAACTTTTATATTTTTTATTTGCTCTTGAAAATGAGTCGGTGATGACTCGAAACGTCGAGCACATTTTATATACAGGGTGGGGCAGAAAGGACGGAACACTTCAGGCAATTCCAGCTGATTCATACTAGAGCAGTAAAACCTTGCATGGTATGAAGGTGAAGGTGAAGGCCCCACGAATCGTGTATTTAGCACTGACCTTGACATAGTCATTCAAGGTCATCGAACATCTAACTTTTAAACCATGCTTTGTAGAACTAAATTTGAAACTTGTAGACATTGGCAAGGCATGACCAATGCAAAACATGGAACGAAAATCAGACCATTCGTTTACGAGTTATGGGTATTAACAAGCATTATGCTGTCGTGCACCTTGAGTGGCTTCCCTGCCAAACAGTTTGAGAAAAAAAGTAAAGTGGACATCAATAACGGGTAACGTCTTCTAGGGGAAGAGTAAACAAACAACAGCTACCATGCCAACGACTCCACACATTACATTAGCCAAAGAAGGGGTCATTCTTTTGAACGCCAAGGACAACAATTGAAATGGCATACGGTGATAGCTTTTGTGTGGCTTCTCAACGACTTTTAATAGGCTACTTTCATTCACGCTGCTGTTCTGTGAAGCCATCCTCGAATTAAAGCCGAACTAGTTTTTTTCTAACCAGCATTGCAACATGTAACTAACTGAGGATAAGCAGAGAAGCCAATGGCCAGCAGTGTCCTATGTTGCTTGAGGATCAGTTGATAAATTGAACAAAAGTCTTAACAGAAATACAAAAGTACCACGCAATAAACCAAAAGACAAATCTGTTGAACAAAATTACATTCATGCAAAACTTTGGCAATAAAACATAGCCTACAAACCATTTAACTGCATGTTGCGTTGTAGGGATAAAATCGCCTAAAACACGCAACATTTATCGATTGGGGGAGAGGGGTTGTAGGAGTTTGTGACCTCACTGTCGAGGGTGGGTTGCAGAAGCTGTGACACAATGTGACAAGGGGAGGGTGGTGGTTAGACAGGCTAAGTTCGTGTGACACCATTCATGGACAGCCCTAAACTGTACTACAGGACATAGTCGTTTGGTGACCTTGAACAATTCCTTCAATGTCATTTATTTGCAAATTTGAGAACTAAGCACTGCAGACCTACAGAAAGAATAAAGAATTTACTACATATAGTACAGTAGACCATGATGATCCATGACGATAAATAAACAACTGAATTCGGACCATAAGCATGTTAAGTATGTGAAGACATTTGTATGCAAATTGCGATTGGTTCAATACACACATTCACGTAGTGCCAAGTGAACAGGAAAGTTCTACCTTAGGAGGGAGTCCAACTGCTTAATACGGACTAGCAACCCCCACCATGCCTGCATACACAAATGAACAGCATCTTGAAATGCTACTATTGTATGGGGAATGTCAGCAGAATGCAAAAGCTGCCATACGGATGTATGGTCAAAGGCATCCTGGTCTGGTACAGCCATCCATAAACACAATCCTCCGTACTGTTCGGAGAGCTCAGCAAACAGGATCAGTCCAGCCTACGCATCCACCAGGCCGACGATGGGAGTCCACCAATGAAGATAATCGGCTGCAGTAATAGCTTACGTCTAACTACACCCACATACCAGCACGCGGGACATTGAACAGCAGAGGGGGTTGAGCCGTTGTTCTGTGGGCAGGATACTCCAATGCAACAGATTTCATCCATACCACGTTCATTGCCACCAGGGACTTGAGGAGCGTGATTACCAGGCCCGTCTTGACTTCTGTAACTGGCTGACACTGGATGTAGGGAAGGGCGAGGACACCCGTATTCTGCGGACAGACGAATCCCAATTCACCAGGGATGGTGTGGTGAACACCTACAACACACATTACTGGAGCGTGGAGAATCCACACTGGCTGTGGGAGACACATCACCAAGTCAACTGGCGGGTCAATGTCTAGTGTGGGATCTTAGGTGTTTGGATTATTGGCCCAATATTCTACCAGGGCACACTTAATGGTGTTAGGTACAAACAACTGATACTGGACGGGGTTTTGGAAGAGTTGTTGGACGAATTACCACTTGCAGCACGTCGACAACTATGGTACCAACATGATGGTGCTCCCCCACACTTTGCAGCTATTGTGAGGGAACATCTCGATTAATTGGATTGGATGTGGTGGACCGGTCGGGTGGCCTGCACATTTCCTGACCTCAGTCACTCAACTTCTTCCTTTAGGATACCTAAAGGAGAAAGTGTACCTGACTCAACCTGCTGATGTCGCTGATTTAGAGGGGCGAATTCACGAAGCTTGTGCTGCTATTAGCCCAGAACAGCTCGATGCAGTTCACGCTAGCACTGAACATCATACAAAATTATGCATTGGAGTGGATGGGGGACATTTTGAACACTTTTTACACTGAGGGTATGTGCTAACCAGTGGTCTGTTATTTGCCCAGGTGCAGTTGTTAGTAACCGATGCACCAACGTTACCTCCCTTTTTTTCGTCTGTTATTAGTGTCAGTAGTCTAAAAAGGTGATTGGGCTGTCCCGTTACATCAGAAAACCCAGGGGATACAAACCCAGGAAAAAAATGGGGGAAGGTTATGTTTTTTTTCCCTCTAAATATCATGGATTTATTATTATTATTCATCTGGTAAAAAAACATTTTACCAACTGTTGAAAAAATACGAGAAAAAAGAGGAAAAACAATAATTAATTTTAAAAAGTTAGAAAATAAAAGTAGCATTACCTTACAGTCAATTTAGAATTTAAAAAAAAGTTCGCCGTGGAATCGAATCACCGTATTTATGAACACAAACATAGTGCCACAAACACCTAGACCACGATATCACACTTCCAGCCGCAGTAAAAATAAATTATTTAACTGATTAACATACATTTTGATGGAAAAGCGCTTTTAATCGTAAATCGGTTGTTTAAAAAAATAAATGGTTAAATGGTATGAAGCCATTGTTGTTAAACTTTAATAATTTGGTGTCAATGCCAATTAATTTTTTAACGTTTTAAACCAGGAAGCTACGGTAGATGCACGGTGCACAGCTGGTGACACTGGCCTTTTATCATCGGTTGACTGGTTACGGACACAGACGTTGGTGCACCCTGTCTGCATACAGAATATTCTCGAATATATTGCACAAAGTTGCATCATACCGGATGTGCGTGCAACTTCCGTCACGCATGTGTAGACACTCGTGAATTTAGTATAAAGGTAACGTGTTTTCCTGAAAAAAAACTATCATTATTTACGGTATTGAAGTCACGGACGGTTGTACACTCGGACTAATTGTTCGATTTAGTTAGTCCGAAACTGCATCGGATTAATTTTTTGCTGTTGGATTACGAAAATCAAAGGATATTTTTTTAAGGCCCAACACACATGAGCTTGAAACTGCAGCTTATGTACAAATGTTATGAAGTGTGAAAATCGTTGTTTTTTGTTCCTGTCTTTTCTGCCAAATTAAGGAGCTAATGAAGACAGTTGATGTGTTATTCAGAATCATGGACCGGGAAAAAATACGTGCTTTTTTTACTTAGCACAATAATATTGGTGATAATCGCGAGTGTTGTGTGCTGTGCTGTGTTTTCGATCCAGTGACTTTGCCAAGTACTCAAATTTGGTTAGATCTTCAACGACTTAATGTAAGAACTCGCATAAAAAATAGGGTTGAGATACGGGAATCAAGGTTTTTTTTAGATCCAACATACAAACTACAGCTTGTGTACAAATGTTACGAAGTGTGAAAATCGTTGTTTTGACCCTGTCTTTTTTGGCAAATTAAGGAGCTAATGAAGACAGTTGATGTGTTATTCAGAATCACGGACCGGGAAAAAAATATGTGTTTTTTTAATTACCACATTTGGTGATACTCGTGAGTGCTGTGTGCTGTGCAGCATTTTCGATCCACTGACTTTGTCAAATACTCTAATTTGGTTAGATCTTCAACGACTTGAATGTAAGAAATTATACATACTTAAAAAAATGCTGTTTCATTCTAAGGTGGGGGAAATAGAATTTTTCGGTTCACCTCCCAGGCTAAAATTGTTGCCCCATTACAGCCTCCCCAGTAAAGTGATTCTAGTGTCGTTCTTGTTCTATTACCTAAAAATGGGGTTGAGTTACGGGAATCAAAGGTATTTTTTTAGGCTCAACACACATAAGCTTGAAACTGTAGCGTGTACAAATGTTATAAATTGTGAAAATCGTTGTTTTGACCTTGTCTTTTCTACCAAATTAAGGAAATAATAATAAAGACAGTTTTAGGGCAGTGGTTCACAACCTTTTCTAAAGTATTCTTTCCCATTGGGATTACAATGCAATGGTGCCCTCCCGCCCAAAAAAGCTGTGCATTTTCTTTCACTATGATCAGGCAGTGTTGCGACGAGAACAAAAATGTCTTAGAAATTTGGTTAAAATTGTTGTAAATTGCACAAAAAATCTGTAGATATTTAAAAATGAAAATTTCGCCTTTCTCATACAATTTTCTTTTGTGATGTATAGGCCTAGCCAAAAATTAAAAAAAAAATCTTCACTGATCTTGAGGGTGTGTTTATGCAACGACTCACCATGCATTCTCACAGCTAGAAATCATTTGAATTTTCAACATGGTAACGATTTTAGCTGTGTCACCTCACAACGAAAACAGTCAATAACGTGAGTTCAGAAGTTACTTGGAAACTGTTCCATCAGTGGGATTCTTTGTTTTATTGTCACTGGTTATAAGATTGTAAGCATTTGCTCAAACGTTGTTAGATTTTGCTAATCCCAGGTAGCGTTGTTACAACAGCAACGGCACCTTTCCATTGCGATTAAATTCTGGCTGCGAGAATGCACAGGTGATTCGTTGTGTAAATTCACCCTTATAGTATTGCACCATGATCGGCTCGTACCTCCCATGCAGTTGCTTCGGACCTCTCAAGGAAGGCCCGCCTCACCGATTGGGAAATGTGGTTTTAGAGATTTTGCTCCGGTTTTTTTAGTTAGTGCCGAGTGCTGTGCTGTGTTTTCGATCCAGTGCCTTTACCAAATACTCGAATTTGGTTAGATCTTCAACGACTTGAATGTAGGAAACCAATATCATATCAGTGTTGCTGAATTGGGTCTCTCTTGACCTGTTTATTGATCGTAAATTTTGGCTGCAGGGTTATTAGTTACCTCGGTGGTAACTTGACTTGCACTCGAAGACATTTAAAAATAGTGAACACATTTTGAGCGAGAAAAAAATCCTACCGATGTCAACAATATTCAGGTATTTATTTTAAATGTGCTGGTCAGTCCTACTGTTTACTTTCAGTTTTGGTATGTATAAAAAGTAGAGGATTGTGCTGGAAATTGGTGTATGTTTAAGTGGTACTACCACAAAAGTATAGAAATAACTGGACACCATCTGGATGTAGTTGTACTGATAACCTGTAAGGTTGCAACCAGGTGTATGAGGACTTGTAAAATTTTAATTAAGAAGGTTCATGGTTTGATCTTTAACTGATTATTGGACTGCTTTGAGCCCTAAAACAGAAGGACTAAATGAACTATTGTCATAATTTTATCACCTTTTTTTTGTATTTGTGTGCAATGTTATGTCGGGAACAATACAGGTTGGAACTTTAACTGCTGGTAGTGCATTTAACAGCAGATTAGAATCTATGAAGGGCAGAACCCTGATTCCATTTGACACCACCGACTTGAGCTTCAAGAACCATCGAATACACTCAGTGCTTCAGATATGTCTGACATTGAACCATCTTCAAATCGCGGTTGGTGCGCTTTTTTTCCGTGATTTTTCTGGGGGGGGGAGGTAGATTGTCCTAATTACAATACATAATTCCGGCTTTATTTTCTAATTTACGATGGATATGCTCAGAATTGTTTATTAACCACTTGACTGATTGCGTGTTCTCTGATGTTTTTTATGGCGGGTAATACTCACTTTGTATTTGAAGTTATGTAGCACAAGTAGAATTTCGCGTTGAGCTTATGTCCGATGGCTGAGGGTCTTAAATAAATGATATACCATAATTAGTAGTTATCAGGACAAACCTAATACCATTGCCTTTTGGACTTAAATGTTAGACTGCCTGAGTGGGGACCTTCGAAACCAAAGGCTGTTGTCTTTCCGTGAATCCATACTGACACAAGTCATAGGTCATGTCAGTATGTATTAATAGTAGGAATCCAGCCTTTGGTTTCGAAGAACATGGGTTCGATTCCCCGCTTAAACAATCTGACATTTAAGTCCAAAAGGTAACGAAAATAGGCCTGCATCCACATTTCTTTAATTATGGTACTTAATTCTGGCTTATTACCGCTCTTTCAACGAATATGCTCAGTAATATTCCGGACCTCTGGCTCCTAGTAAATTCTACAGTGTCCTGCGAGTTTACTTGCATCGTAATACATATTAACGTTTATCATGTTAGATGGTGACATAGACAATTTGTGGTGAGGTTATTTCTGAGGTCTTGAGAGTTTAAATAAATTATGGAAATGTAATTAGGTCATGTCATGCCTCTCTGCGATCATCAACTTTTTCGTGTTCATTTTTTGAGCTTATGTAGATTTGTACTCTACGGTGCTTTTATCGTGTAAAACTCTTATTAAGAGAATCACCATCCCTACAAAGAAGATTTGTGCTTCCGTCATTGTGCTCTGTAGTGCTTCTATAGTGCAAAAATCTTTTCAATCATGTTTTTAAATACTCTACTCGCATATAATAGCTAAAACATCCAAATTCTTAAAATGGTAAAAAAAAACTCAAACTAAATTAAACTTAAATAAAAAAAATAGTAGTTTAACAATTAAATAGAGCAGAAGGTAGGTTAAAATATTAAATACTTTTCAAAAAATAGGTGGAGTTGGATTGGCTATAAGGGGCGGTTGGAGGCCAATATTCGCGTTAAACCTAAAAAATTCCCAAAATTAAAGGATGTTAACATACTAAATAATTTTGATGGTTTTGGTTTTCTTAAAATGATAATTAATTTTTAATACTTTACAAAAAAAAATAGGTGGAGTTGGATTAGCTATAAGGGGTGGTTGGATGCCAATACTCGCGTTAAACATAAATAAATTTTCAAAAATTAAGTGGATTCAAGCATTGGTTGTAAGGTTATAAAACTGTGAAACTTTTTCCCCCGGCATAACAAAAAGGAAAAACAATTTTTTCTAATGGAAACCAAAACAATTTTCACTTGTATTTATTGTAGGGGAACGTTTCCTACACAACAGCAACTACGAAACCATCTTCGCTCGCAGCATCAGTTCAAAAACAAAGAAAGCGTGTGCTTCAAAGATCGGCTGCCCAATTGTTTAAAGGATTGTTCTCTGACTAAAATGCAGGCACTTAGGCATCGACAATATGAAATGGTAATACCCGAAAATTTTGGCGATCCTCTAGCATTCCTCGTATCATTGCGTGCGGCCATACACGCTTTGCTGATAGTTTGCCTGGACCAAATGGTCAATTGCAAGGCGCAGTTATGCTTATTCTTGTTTGTTCCCGATATGCTGATCTGTATAATCCGAACGATATTCCCGCTATGTTAGATGAGGCGTTCAAAAAAATCCAGAAGACGATTGACATTTATGCCAGGCAGGGAAGTGGTTAGGCCATATCCCGCATAACCAACTTAATTATCAGAGTGGCCGAGTACCAACAGCAGCAAGCTTTGTCTTATATTCCTCTACCGCACACTCTCAAGCCTAAAGCAGGCGTGATTGTGAACGTAAAAAATGTAAACGATCAAAAGTGCTTTCTGTATTCGGTAATAGCGGTGGGTTGTGGACTGACGAGTGTAAACCCCGAAGACTACGAAGAGTTTGAAGAATCACTCGATGTTTGCACTCTGTCCTACCCAATGAAACTCGGTGAAATCTGTAAATTTGAAAAAGCTAACGATCTTTCAGTCAATGTCATCGGTTTTAACGAAAAAGAGGGATTGCATCCGCTCAGAGTTTCTAAGAATTACGACGGAAAGCCCATCGACCTTCTCTTGTTAACCTCCGAGGACAAGACCCACTACTGCGCCATAACGGACGTCGCAGCATTTTTATGTTATCGAGGTTTGGGTACTCACGCAAAGTACTATCGTAGAAACTGTTTCACAGCATTTGGAAAACAATGGATGCTTGCCACCCATCGAAACGAGTCCATCAAGATTAATCTCGTGCAAGCGCTCCGATTTAAGATGTCTGGAGAAAATTTTCTCCAATTTCGGCATTTGAACCGACAAAACTCTTCCCTCGCATCATTTATGCTGACTTTGAGTGTCTCCTTTGACCCTTCTCCGCCGTTCAACCCAGTCCTTCTATGAGCTTGGTTACTAAAATTCATCAGCTTGCACCATGCAGTTTCGGGTACGTTGTGATAGGTCAAAATGGGGAGATTGTTAATCGAGAATACTACTTGGGAGAAGACGCCGTCGAAGTATTTTATAAATGTATGGCAAAAGAGGCGCAAGCTTATAGTAATCTACTGAAAAATGTACAATACCTCAATCTCACTCAAGGCGAGCAAGCTAGTTACGACGCATTACGACGCGTTTCGACGCATCCAACGTATGTCATTATTGTGGAAAACCCTTCCCATTTTTTGTTTGAAGAAGAACCCTAACGCTAAGGTTAGGGATCACTGCTATATTAGTGGAAAATTTAGAGGAGCCACTCACTCACAGTGTAATCTTAGCGCGCAAGAACGAAGAACCATACCCATTGTCTTACACAATATGGAATGCTACGACATGCATCTTCTAATTCCTGCAGTGCACATATTCAAGGGAAAAGTCGACTTTATCAGTCGGGATGCCGAGCGGTTTCAGAGTATGACGATCACTGGGTTAAAAAGCTGGGTCAGTCTTCGATTTATAGACAGCTTGAATTTCTTGAACATTTCCTTGAACTGCAAAGGCAGCGGCTTCCCAATTCTCTAGGCGGCTTTAGACTCTGGGTTAAAGTCTGCGTGGTTCGTCGAAGGAATGGCTAGAGAAAGTGCTATTGATCTCCTGAACCAGAAAGGTGTTTTTCCGTACGAATTCGCTGACGACATGACCGTTTTTGATAAGGAAGATCTCCCATCTCGAGGAGCATTTTTTCCAAAGTTGAAAGAAGAAGAGTTGGCGGGGAAAGAGTACGTGAGAGCTCTTAACCTCTGGCTCAAAATGAGAGTTAAAAAATTCGGTTCCTACCACGAGATTTATCAGATGACCGATGTTTTTCTCCTCGCGGACATTTTTGAAAACTTTCGTAAACTGTGTCTCCAAAACAATAAATTGGATCCGTGCTACTACATCTCTACCCCGGGTTTCAGTTGGGCAGTGCTCTTGAGAATGAACGAACCGAAATTGGAACTGTTCACTCACGTAAGTAAACACAATCTAGTATTTTCCGGCATCCGTGGCGGGGCTTCATTTAAATGTAAGAGGTTCTCCGAAGCTAATAATAAATGCCTGCCTAGTTTCAACCCTCATGAACCTTCCGTATACATCATATACTAGGACATGAACAACTTGTACGGTTTTGCCATGAGCGCTCCTCTCCCCTACGACAAGTTCGGGTACTTGACGAAGGAAGAAATTAGAGCTTTTGACGTATATGCCGTGCCAGATGATGCCGCTGTTGGGTACATACTGGAAGTAGACCTAGAGTACCCCAGCGAACTGCACGATGCCCATAACGATTACCCGTTAGCTCCCGAGAATATCGAGATTAGGAAGGATCTTGTTTCCTACGCGGAAAAGCTGGCTAAAGACATAGATCATGAGATCAGATCGTCCTCTAAGCTCGCTCCAAATCTTCTGCACAAGAAGAAGTATACGTTCTCCACTACCGGAATTTGAAATTTTACCTCCGTCACGGATTAGTTCTTCGCCATATCCAATGGGTCTTGGCTTTCAACCAGAAACCTTGGAAGGAAAACTATATAGAATTCAATACTGCTAAAAGACAACCATCAACCACTCCATTCGAAAAGGACTACTTCAAACTGCTAAATAATTCGGTGTTTGGTAAGACATTGAAAAATAAACAGAATCAGCTCTCCGTGAAATTGTGCACGGACGTTAAGAGAGCCATAAAATACACCTCCCAACCTCTCGCAGATTCTTTCAGGATCTTGAACGAAAACTTGGTACAGATTAACCGCCAAGCTCGAAGCGTTTGATGCGACCTACTGACATACTCCGAATTCAGCATCCTAGAACTATCAAAATTGTTCATGTTCGAGTTCCATTACGAGTACATTCGATTCAAGTACGGTGATCGGGCCAGACTCCTATTTATAGATACCGACAGCCTGTGCTACCAGATCGAAACGGAAGATGTATACGAGGACATGCTTCAGGATCAAGAGCGTTTCGACATGAGTAATTATCCTCGCAATCACTGACTTTTCTCTGATGTGAACAAATTAGTTTTAGGTAAAATGAAGGACGAGATGGAGGGTGTCCCCATCTTAAGATTCGTAGGGTTACGATGGAAAATGTACGCGATAAAATCTATCCAAACAGAAACTAAGAAAAAAACTAAGAGGATTCAAAAAACGTTTGTTAAAAAACACCTGAGCTTCGAGGACTATGAATCAATTTTAAAAACACCGACATCCCCGGTTAAGGGAGTTTGGTCAAAAATTTCCAGCGTGGGACACGAAGTTAACACCGTTAAGGTTTCAAAATCCCTCCTATCGGCGTATGACGATAAACGTTTTATCTTGAATAACGGTACAGATACGTTAGCTATTGGTCACATCGATTCGAGCACTTGGAAAGAATATGAAGAAGATTTCGATTCTGAGGTAGATATTTTAAGCGATGAGGAGGAGGAGGAGAAATTGCTCGTATCGTATCGAATGAGAGAAAATGACGAATTGATCGATGCAAAAAAAGCTGAGGAGAGGAAGAAAGAGCAGCGGTGAGCCATCCTATTAGAGAATCGTAGGAGAAAGTTGGTAGATCCTGTCATTTGGGAGAATGAGAGAAAAGCTAGGCGGAGAATGTTGGAAAAGGAAAGACAGGGTGCGATGTGCTCGGAGGAGAAAAAAGCTAGATTAGAGAAAAAACTCTTCGTATGAAAATTAGTCTCGAACGGGAAACTGAAGAGCGAAAGAAAGTTAGACTAGAGAAAAAGCTGCTAGAATGAAAAAGAGTAGCGCGCTCAAAAACAAAAAGCTCGTAAAGTCAAGATTACTGAACCTTGTCCACTTAATTCCGTTAACAAATTATTTGTTTACCTGGAAAGTATATAAAGAAATTGAATCCCTATTCTTCTTTAAAAATCATGGCAGAACAATATGAAAAAGTAGTTAAATTTGTGTGCAAAAATTGTTTGCGAAAGTAAAAATTAAAACACATTTAAAAATGTGCAAAATACACTACATTGGAAAGTTTAAAATCACTCCGATGCATTGTCACGTATGTAGAAAGTATTTTGATCTGTTTGGTCAAACGTATGATCAATCACCACATCATTCGACACGGTCTCATTCTACCCGATGATGAATAATGATACTCCAAAAAAGGAAAGAATTATTTATTAGGGACTCAAAGAGCGAGTGTGTCTTAACATACGCTTCTATTTATTTAAGACTGTTTATATTATCCGTCTAACTATTATACTTGGAGTCGTAACCCTTCCATTTAACGAAATAAAGCATTTTCCCATCTTTATCTTTCTTACTGCGTATCACTTTTTCTACTAAAACAATTCTGGAACTAGGGTTTTTTGAATTTCCTGTTCGTAGAAACCACCCAATACCGCTTCACCCGACTCATCTTTTAAAAGTTAAGTAACCGGTTAGGTTTTTTGCACTTTGCGAATCGTGAAACTTTGTTAATAAAATTTTGTAAATACCCTTTATCAAATATTTTCTTAACCTTTTAGAAATTCTAACCTTATTTCCTAAGGAAAATTTGGGCTTTGTTATGGTTGTTTTGACTTAATTCTCAGCAACGATTCGTGACATCTGGTTACTTCCCTCGGTTTTAATTTAGTTGTTGAGTGTACTGTGTCATTGTACCGCGAAACTAACTCGTCGATAATGTGTATCCACCGGTATGACTCCTGCTTAGTGAATCTTTTCCACATTTGAGTTTTCAGCGTTCTGTTGAAACATTCTACAACGCTCGCTTTCTTCTCAGTGTGGGTAGAGTACATGTTGATGTTGTTATGCTTAAGGAGTGCTTTGAGGTCTTTATTGTAGAATTCACTACCTAAATCGACTTGTAAGTTTTTAGGGGGTGTCGTTCCTTCGAGAATCTTCTTAAAAGCTTCCGTTATGAATACACCGTATTTTGATTTAAGGGGAATGGCCCAAGAAAACTTGGACATGACGTTAATGCAAGTCAGTAGGTAGTTAAATCCTTTATTAACGTTAGAGTAAGGTATCATTTCCACCAAGTCCGCTTGCCATAGATCATTCAGACTCTGCACAATCACTTTTCGCCTCGGAAAATGTTTCCGCGTTGGTTTGTGGAGTTCATTTACGAGTTGATCCATTTGGTTTTTTTTTCTTCCCATTCCGAACTTGAGCTTCATCCTAATGATTTTTTTAACGATTGCAGCGGCTAATTTTTCTCTCCAAGAGGTCGAAGGATCCTTACATACTTTTGGAGCTTTAGTTATAAGAATTTCATCGGCAACATGCCGTTCGTTTAAATTTGAACTTTTTGAGTAGGCAATATCGTGTTCTTTACACACCTCATCCAATTTTTTTATTCCAGGATCCCCTCTAGCTAATCTCCAATTTAGTTTTGTTCCTGGTCCGCAATATTGATATCCGGGTAAATGTACTTCTCACCGGTAAATGGTCTACGATTTTATTTACGATTCCTTTTGCAGACTTGATGAAGCAAACTCTTTTTGTTCCGCACACTTCGCAAAAGTAGACTTCCATGCTTCTGTTATATTTCGATGTAATAATAGTAGGAGGTTTGGACCAGTAGGTGTGGATCGTTTACATTTCACGCAATACTTTATCTTGACCAATTTCTCTTTTTTTTGTTATACAAATTTTTTTATCGTAGACCTAAATTCTGATAAGCGTTCTTTTTTCCTCGGGCAGTGATGACTCGTCGTTGTTCCAATTCCGATAAAATTTCTATCATTCCGTTCCTGTGACTGTCGTAACCCGCTTGGGCCGACCCATTCAAAAGTCTGAGTCTTTCGACCAGATCGTTAGGATCGTCGTAATACCTGTAATCCATCCTGCTCCAAGTTTTTTTTACCATACCAGTTCCCTTTTTCTTCGTTTTCATATCCTCCCAGATAGGACCGATTATCGACGCGTACTTGGCACTACGATTCGACTTAGGTTTTCGAGTGCCCGGATCGTTGTTTTGATATATAGCATGCATGTTTTTTAAAAGAGAAGCGTAACTCGCATTGACTTCGGGAGCGTACGACGGCTCCTTCAAATCCCTAAAAACCAGTAAACTCCAAAGTCCTCATCTTCCCGCGTACTGCTTACCACCGACCACTATGTCGTTCTCGAATATTTTTACGGGTTTATTAACGATGCTCATTTCTCCAGTTTTCATGACGTATTGCAGTCCGAAGACAGGATCGGTCTCTTTGGGATTTTAGAAAAATTTCATCAGTAAAAAATTTGGCCGTTTGAACTATGACTTGGCCAGGTAACAGACTATCCAAAGATCTGAGGGTTGGGAAATTTGAAAGTTCTGGAGGCATCGACACGCGTCTGTTTTGTGTGGGGGAGACTTTCAAACCCGTACTGATAGATGTGTATTCGGTTCGCGTAGCTGGAGCAGGAGTCAAATATTCGGAAAGATTGGGATCTCGCGCTATCAGAGTTGAATGCTCGACGGAAGGTTTCGGTGATTCAAACTTCTCAGTATCATTCTCCGTGGTTTCCCACTCTTCATCATCTTCATCCTTGAATTTATAAGTTTTTTTTTATGGGAGTAATAATTCGTACACATTTTAGTAGTTTTCTAGTTGGAAAACCGGCAATCGCTTTTGCAGGACTCGCTACGGGTGGTGGATTAACAATGGTAGGTTTCAAAGTACTAACGACGGGTTTAAAAAATTCTTGTAAAGATTCTTCTTGATCTCGTTCGCCCAAACGTTGATTCAAACATTTTTCCCGTAACCGTTTTTTGAGATTTACTATTTCACATTTCTTTTCCATGTTATCTTTTTTCTTTCTTTTGTCTTTATCATCGAACGAAAATGTACGTTTATATCATCCCTTGTTTAACGTTTTGTCTATCGATAAAAACCCGTATGGATCGTCCCAACACATTCTACACAACGTTTTAAACCCCAGAAATTCAATGTCAGGACTGACGTAATTTTCGTACAAATGTTTCTGGTTTAAATCGTCCACGGGAAATACGATTAATACACTGGCGTTATCTCTAACCATTTGTTTGGGAATTCTGGTATAAGACAGACTGCAATAAAAAATTTCGGTGTTAGAATGACGGCCTTGAGCGAAGTAGCGTTCTATGTTTTTTTGTTTGTCTAAAAGAACATTGTCAAAAACCACAAGATTATGAAACTTGGTGTCCAACTCCTTGGGAGGAATTAAATCGTTTTGAGAGCCATGAAAACTCGCTATCTCCCGCCCTACGGTGCCCTCAATTTCGGAAAATATAGACTGTAAAAGTCGGTATTTTGCTTGACACAGAGTTTTGCTGTACACGTATAATCTGTCGTAATCCAACCATCCTTCGTTACAGATAAAATTAAACAGCAAGTTTGTCTTCCCGCAGTTAGCCGGTCCTATAATCAGGCATCTGATGTTTGAAGGTAGATATGGGTGATTTATGGGTTCTTGATCGGCACGAAGAAATCGTAATTTTGAATATCCATTGTTTTTTTCTTATTCAGAAATTAAACTCATAAAGTCTTTATTTGAAAACCTTTCGTTGGATGTATTAGATTCGACGACTCCGTAATCTACATTACACCAAAGTTTTACGGTTCTGGGAGCGTCGTTGCTGATGTACACGGATTAATTTTACCACTAACTTCCGACAAGGACATACTTCCGCACGGAGTCAAGTTAAACCATGGTTTTTCTATCACGTTTTTGTTAGGTTTTCCTTTAGTTTTGTGAATGTTGTTGTACACCCACGTTCTGAGACATAGCGGCCTATCAGACTCACCGTCTGCCTTTTCACAAAATGGGTAGCAGGTGGAAACTGGGTGCGAGTAATTTTGGTAACTGAACATCGTCAAAGAAACAGGTTTCTGCTTGTCGTTTTCAATTTTTAATTTTTCGCAGATGTATCGTTTAAGATTTTTTATCGCGGTTTGAGATTCGGGGGTTGACGGAGAAATCCATCCCTTACACCTGGAATCTTTGTTCAAAATAGGAGAACCTATTCCTTTTAAATCCTCGAATTCTACGGAAGGATAAGATGTACTTTACTCCATTTTTTAAATTCGTCGCATTTTCCGTCTTAACTTCTAGAGAATTTGATTGCAACAGACTCGAAAGATTTCCATACCAGGTAGAATGAGACATTTTTTAAATTTCTTATTCCTTTTGTTTATATATATAAAAAAAAAGAATCGTCAAAATACCGGTTAATAAATTTGGACAATCTTTGAAACGAATGCAAAGAGAGGTGAAAGGGGTTCCAGGTATAAGATTTATATTAGACCTGAACCATAATTATGACATGCATAATAAGCGACTTACTAAAGTCAGAACTGCTACAGAACCCGAAGATGTCCTAATTTATTCCCAATTTACCGAATTAGAAAATGACGTGAAAAAATTTAAAGCCGACGTAGGATTGAAGAAAGCTATGGATGGACATTTTAACGCTGAAAAGAAACGAATTAAAGATGAAGCACCCCCTCCCAGTCTACGGACGTTGCTACGAAAGAATATATCGATGCAAAAGTTATGCCAGATTACAACATGCGGAAAAAATCGTTTAATTTAACTCTGTCCGGGGATAGAACTCGAAGACGCTGTTACCTATTCTCAATTAATCGAGTTATTAACCAACCTATCTACTTCGATAGATAATTTGAAGGGAGTAGGATTTATATTAGACCCAAATCATGATTACGACATGCGGAATAAGCATCTGACTAAAGCCGGAGCTGCTACCGAACCGAAAGACGTTGTAATTTATTCCCAGTTTACTGAATTAGAAACCAATGTAAAAAAACTTAAATCCAAGGTAGGCTTGAATAGGTTCCGGATGGACATTTTAACGCTGAAAGTAAGCGAATTAAAGACGTTGCATCCCTCTCTCAGTCTAGGGACGTTGCTACGTAAGAATATATCGATGCAAAAGTTGTTCCAGATTATAACATGCAAAACAATCATTTAATTAAACTCGCTCCGGGCATAGACATCGAAGATGCTGTCACCTTTCTCAGCTAAGTGAGTTAGGAACCAACCTATCTTCTTTGATAGATAATTTGAAGGAGTTCATGACGCAAAAAAAGACCATCAGGTAGCATCTAAAACTGATCCTCAACGCAATTTTAACTCTGATCGGGAATTTGATGCGGGAAATAAACGTTTAACTAAAGTTGTTCCGGGCATAGATGCAGAAGATGCTGCAACCTATTCTGAGCTAACCGATTTAGAAACGAAATTGGAAAACCTTAAAACTGATCTATCGACGACTTTCCAAAACATCTTATATTTAGAGAGGGGAGAATTCTCAGCGAATAATAAACTCATTACAAAACTTGGCATTACACATATCATCACGTGACCACTATGGAATATGTCCAAAGTATTTGTCCAATATTAATAAGTTTTTGGGCGAGTGGGCCTATCCATAAAGGTGATTTTTTCACGTGCATCAATAACTATCCTCATCAACACATACAAATAACGAAACACTATTATGTGTACAATATGGTGATATCTACCCCCGGGTGGACAATTACAACTCTTCATAAAAGTTTGACCTTATGATGTATAAGAAGTGGAAATGCTATAAATCTGAAAAACTATAAATATGATGGAGATATCAATAACCAATATTTTCAACTTTGGCCAAGACGCAGAACAAGAGTGGGTGACTCTTTTAATCATTTGAAACGGATCCAGATCATTTACAGGTGTATCAATGTTGCTTAATGAATATTCATATATTTATATAATGTCCAAGGTTGACTTTCCACATAGTACAGATCTTCAAGTAGTACAGATCTTTATACCTATCTGGGAAAATCGTAATGAAGCGATAAGATTGCATAAAAGAACAGTAAAATTTGTCATAAAACAGGAATGATAATTTTAGTTTAAAAAGTCCACGTAAGTTCCCATTAAATTAGATTTGTATATACATTCCCAATAGCAAATAATTTAAAGAACCATCTCATCCAAAACCATCTCGTAAACGCCGCTCTTATCAAATACAAACAGAAGTGTCCGCATCATATTTGATTAAAATTTTGCACTCTGTCGTGATTGTGGAATCGAGATCGATGTGGAAGGTTCGAAATTACCGAAACTGTCGAAATAGCAGGGTGTGTCTGTAATCGTCGAGTAAGCCACCCAATGACTCCCGTCTCCATCGTGAAAATCTTCGAGATAAACGATACCACATTAGCCGCGAGGTTTAGGTTTTAGCGGCAGATGATCCTAGCTGAAAGTACCACTGTCTACAGGAATTTTCAAGACTTTGACCAATCTATTTAAATCGAGATTCGTTAATGGTTTAGTAAAATCGATCAGACCTTCACTGGTCTTAGAAAGAGCCCTCTACCACGCTTCGCTTTTTTTTCTTCTTCAAACCCAAACCTTCCCTTTACTTATTATGTCTCATCATCTCTTCCAACACCTTAGCATCATTCTGAGCTTTCTTAACAGCCATAGTAATGCCCGCAGCACCACCAGCTAGACCTCGTACTCACGCTATGAGTGGACCGAGTAACGCTAACAATGGTAAAAAACCCACCTCTTTTTTCCCTATTTTTTTACGTTTTACGATATTGCTTCTTTTCATTTTTTGTTTCCCCATCTCTCTTTTTTTTTTAATAAATCACTTCGACTTTGCTGTTATCCAATTTCAAACTCATTTTTCTATCTCCAATCCAACAGCGCGTGGCACGTCGTGTTAGCTGGAACTGCAGCGTTAAATTTCAACTTTACTTGTACGTCGACTATGCCGGACTGAAGTCTCTCCGATTGCTTGGAACAGTCCAAAACTACTAGAGGATACGTCTTTTTAAACTGCACCGAATCGATACACAAGTCCCCGACATCGTACAAAGCGCGTCTAAACTCTTGAGCCATTCTATACAGGATCGAGTATTCCCCAGTAGCGTAATTTACGTTCAAGTCCAAGAACGGGTAAAGTTTGGAAATTAAAGTTACGTGAGAATCTTGAAGATTGCAATGATCGAATACGGCTGGATTCTTTGTTTGCGCGTCTTTACTATTAGTCTGCAGAACTAGAATAACCCACCTCGGTTTTTCGACAGCCAAAGTAGTATGCACGCGCCATGTGAAACTAGTGCTCTGAGGAAGTTCGCAACTATCGTAATGCCAGTGCCTAAAACCCAAGAACACGTTCATCCCACCTTCCATGTAGCTAAAGAGCCTGAGTTTTGCTCGTCGGATGTGGTTATGTGCGGTACGTGCCATGAAACTCTACTCAATTCGACTTTCCCAACGGCTGTTGCAGCTGCCCTGAATACAGCATCGTCATTGCTCGCCTAGACATTGTTACGACATGCTTGGCACCGTACAACACCTTGTCATAATTTTCGAAAAATCCCATGCAGTGTTTTAAAGGAATGGCGAACGAGAAGCTTCCTTTAGGAGTCGTTTCCGTCACGATGATGGAAGGCCGTAATTTGAATCCGATGGCCACTGAAGATTCTGCCGCATCTAATGCCCAGCAGTTCCCCAGCAACGATACTTGATCGGTTGAACCGTACGTAAAAAGACCTTTCATGAGAGTCCCATAACCGGGGTAATTTTACTCGACAACTAGCTTATCCCCCAAGTAATTTTTAATGCTGGAAAACAGGTACATGGAACCATTATTGATGAGAGACACTACGTCCGCATCAGCAAAACTAGAATCGTCGGCATTCAGTAACCTGCCTTTAATCAGAAGATAACTATTCGCAACGTGTAGGAACAAATCCTGGTTTTCAATTTCGATTCTAATTTCCGAATTGACGTTGTTTAGATTGTTTCCTACTATCGGATTATATTCGTGAAATGCGTAACTCTCCACTAACAAATCTTGTTGTAAAGATTCGTTTATATCGAGGTAAAGTTCGGTTAAACTCATCTTCTCGCTCTCGTTATAAATTTGATGAATGCTGCGTTTTTTGCCCTTAATTGATTATTATCTACAACAAATCCTTTTCCAATTATTCTTTTTTTTCTTTCGAATACTAACATTCTTTTTTTAATACGTACAAAATTATTTTTTAGACCTCAGATGAAGTCTGACTGTAAGGAATATTACGAATCTTGTCGGTATTTATGGGAAGGTAAATTAAATTTTGAGGGGAAATTATCATCTTATAACACAGTGGCACCCCCGGATAAAAAGGGTATATGCAAGGTTGAGTGTCGTTATTCACGTAGGAAGACCTGATCATGTTAGTATGAACGAAAATTGTATTGAGTCCCATTACGTCCACAGATTTTTGACCTTGCTGAGTTTTAGTATAAACTCCCTGAATGAACCCCAGGACAGTTCCTAAGTTATTATCCCCCAGAAACGAAACACCATAGACCGGATTATTTATAACCAAGTTTGTCTTTAAGGTATTGTGGTTTGGTTCTAATACGATGGCATTTTTTTCATGGCCACTTCCTTCCAAAGCAGACTGTATAAAATTATTCATGTCCGAAATTTCGTAAGCACCGGGAACGACTTGCACCTCGATCCAGTTCGTTCCACCGTCGATGGTGTATGAAAATTCGTTGTTGTCTGCGTGTACATTGAAAATGCTGTAGTACGTATCCAACGAAACGAGTGCCATTTCATACTCTTTTTTAGGGTTTAGATATATCGGCGTTTTCACGTTACAGATTAGTTCAGCACCTATGCCTATTAGAATGATTGAACTTGAATCCATGACTTATTTTTTACGTAATATTTACATACATTTTTAAGGGAAGGTTCACCCTGAAACATACCTCTCCTGTTTTTTTCCCTGGGTTTGGTATTATCTGGGTTTTCTGATGTGACGGGACAGCCCAATCGCCATTTTAGACTACTAGTGTCATCGGATGGATAACCTTACCAGCAGGCAACAAGGTCATTATCGCTAACACCATTGGTAGTACAATGGTTACTATGCGTGTTTTCCAGCAGTATTGTTGCATTTTACTTTTGTATTTTTGTTAAGACTTTTGTTCAATTTACCAACTGATCCTAAAGCAACATAGGAAACTGCTGCCCGTAGGCTTCTCTGCTTTCCTCAGTTAGTTACATGTTGCAATGCTGGTTAGAAAAAAAACTAGTCCGGCTTTAATTCGAGGATGGCTTCACAGAACAGCAGCGTGAATGAAAGTAGCCTATTAAAAGTCACTGAGAAGCCACACACAAGCTATCACCGTATGCCCTTTCAATTGTTGACCTTGGCGATCAAAAGAATGACCCCTTCTTCGGCTAATGTAATGTCTGGAGTCGTTGGCAAGGTAGCTGCTGTTTGTTTACTCTTCCCCTAGAAGACGTTACCCGTTATTGACGACCACTTTACGTTTTTTCTCAAACTGTTTGGCAGGGAAGCCACTCAAGCTGCATGACAGCATAATGCTTGTAATACCCATAACTCGTAAACGAATGGTCTGATTTTCGTTCCATGTTTTGCATTGGTCATGCCTTGCCAATGTGTACAAGTTTCAAATTTAAACAGTTCTACAAAGCATGGTTTAAAAGTTAGATGTTAGATGACCTTGAATGACTATATCAAGGTCAGTGCTAGAATGCTTCTGAAAAGTGTGATAAACGAATTCATGTAATATATTGTTTCTTTCCACACCACCCAGGAGGTAAAGCATATGGACTGTTTTTACTAACGTAATCTGGTCACGAGCCCATCTTTTCTCCATTCTAACTTTTCTTTCATTCTGTTTCGTTTTCTATAAATTTTCTTTTACTAGCGGTTGTTTTCTATAGTCTAGGCGTTCTTTGCTCCTTCGTTTCTAGAGCTTGAACTTTTCTTTTCTAGCAGTCATTTTGTCTAGTCTAGCCATTGTTTCCTCCGTTGTTTTTCAAGCTTGAGCTTTTCTTTAACTAGTGGCTATTTTCTTTAACTTAGCTTCTCTCCCCGCTTCTGTTTCTAGCGCACGAGCTTTTTCTTACTGATGGCGTCCTTCTTTCTAATCTCCTTCTTCCACTCCTCAAAATCCTCTAACTTTAACCTGTGGTTCTCCTATACTTCGAACCTACGGACGACCTTCTCATTCTCCACTACTATTTTCGCTTCTCACTCTTCCAGCTAGAGGGACAATTTTTCCTCCCCCTTCTTGTCTCTCATCACGTCTATGTCCAAGTCGAAATCGTCCACGTATTCGTCCCAAGCACCGGTAGCGTAGTGACCAATGGCTAGAGTATCTTCGCCGTTGTCCAGGATATACCTCTTATTGTTGTAAGACGAGAGGAGGGATTTGCATTTTCTAATGATACTCAGTTCATGCGCGGCGCTGGAAATCTTGGCCCAGCTTTCTTCTGAGGAGGTGTCGTGGAATTTAGGGCCACTTCGTAGTCACTAAAGCTCAAATGTTTCTTCACAAACGAGGTTTGGATACCCTTGGCTTTATCGACATCCTCTTTTTTTTATAGGTTTAATCGGGTACATTTTTTATCTGAGTCCGATGAACTCTAAGATGGTGACGCCGCCCATTTCGTGTTTCATTTTCCCCAACATTTGTTTGTTCGTACAGGAGAAGAGGGGATGATTCTACGGGTAGTTGCTCGTGTCAAGACGGTCCTATCCACGAGCATGTCTCGGTAAATTTCCTCTGTTTCTATTTCGTAGCAGAGGCTGTCTGTGTCGGTGAATGGGAGTTTAGAGCAGTCTTCGTACTTGGGCCGAATGTATTCATAGTGGAATTCGAACATGAAGACTGTGGTGAGTTTTATTATGATAAATCCGGAGTAGGTCGGAAGATCGCACAGCGTGGTACGAACACGGTGGTTGAGTTGCGCCAGGTTTTCATTTACGATCTTGAAGGATTCGGCGTGTGGTTGGAAGGTGTATTTCAGCGCCGTTTTCTCATCAGTCCACAGCTTCACGTTGAGGCGACTTTACTTATTCTCCATGGTTTTTTCCTAAAACCGAATTATTCAGAAATTTGAAGTAGTATTTGCCGATAGGAGCTGTCGCATCATGTCTTTTTGCGGTGTTGGTTCGATGTAAAATTACATCCACGGTCTTTGGTTAAAGGCTAAGACTCTTCAGATACGCTGTAGTACTAGTCCATGCCGGTGGTCGAATTTCAAGTTCCTATAGTGAAGGGTGTACCTTTTCTTGTGCAGAAGGTTCGGGACGAATTTGGTGTTGAAAGAGGACTTGATCTTGTGGTTTAAATTTTCCGCCAGATTCAAATTTTCCGCCAGATTCAGAGAATAAGGGCAAATCACCTCCTTTCCAACGTCAATCTTCTCCGGAGCTACTGGATAATCGTTCGCTCGTCATGCAACTCTTTGGGGTACACGAATTCCAGTTCCAGTATATACCCCACATCGGCATCTGCTGGTACGGTGTCTACATCAAAAAATTCTAATCTCCTCCCTGGTTAGGTAGCATAACTTGTCGTAGGGGAGATGAGCGTGCATGGCCAAACTGTAGAAGTTGTTCATATCCCAGTCCATTATGTATAGGAAGGGTTTGCTAGGGATGCAATGAAGGAGGTATTTGTTATTAGCTTTCGAATGCCTCTTTCCAACGAACGAAAACTGCCACTGGTGCTGGAAGATATTAGGTTGTGCTTCCCGAAGTGAGAGAATAGCTCCATCGCGGGCGCCTGCACACTAAGGAGAGCTCCCCAGCTGAACCCTGAAGCAGACATGTAATAGCAGGGGTCCAGCTTGTTGTTTTCGAGGCACAATTTCCGGAAATCTTCAAATACGTAGGCACAATTTCCGGAAAAGTCAGTCATTTGGTTTATATCTTGCTAGGTATGGAATAACTCCTATTTCAACCTCAGCCAGTGGTTTAGCGCCCGCACGTTCTCGGTGCCAGCAAACATCCCATCTATCAATTGGGAGTAGAACAAGTGCCTCGAAGGTTGATCTTCCTCGTAGAAAACGGACATATTGCTTATATTTTCAAATGAGTAAACAACCTTCTGCGTTAACACATTCAGCACCTTTTCAAGGGTGGTTTCCTCCGTCAACCTCACGGATTTCAATCCAGAATCTAATGCCACCTCGAGGATGGAGAAGCCGCTATTGTTGTTCCTGCAGTTCGTTACTAAGGTATCCAGAGAAGCTTACAAAAGTTGATGCTATCTATAAAGCGAAGGTTTATCTTGCTGATGTCTTCCTTAATCGTTACGGTATTAAACCTCTCGTTATTGCGAGCGATAACATCCACTTTTCCCAGAAACTTGTACACTGTGGGTACCAGAAGGTACATGTCCTACCTTTCCAGGCCGTTTTTCGTTCTCGAGAGGTTAGATTACAGTTTGGATGAGCAGCTTCTTCATATTTCCCGCTGATGTGGCAATATTCCCTCATCTTATTTTCGACGAGCTGTACTTTAGATTACCCATCGTTATTTGTTTTCTGGTAACTTTTTTTCAAATGCTTTCCCGCAAGAATGACAAACAGGGCATTCTTGAAATAGGGTGAGGTAGAAGGGTTTTGCATTTTTCAGCAAGTTTGCATATTATCGAACTTCTTCTTCCACACATTTATAAAATATGTCGACTGCGTCTTCTCCTAAGTGGTACTTGGGACGCAAAATCTTCCCATCGTGCCCCACTAGGACGTAACCGAAACTGCAAGGAAGGTGTTGATGGATTACGGTGGTTGAAATTGTCATAGCATCGGGTTGAGTGGCTTGGACGGGGCGAAAGAGGCATTCAAAATCAGTGTACATGATGTGAGGGAAGGGACTTTGATGACTAAATGGCTTGAATACGATAGAGTTTTCGTCTATCTTCTTGAATCTAAGAGCTGGAACGGGGTTAATTTGGACACATTCTTTCCTTTGAGCCAGGAGCATCCATTCTTCTCCGAAACTGGCGAAACAGTTCCTTCAATAAAACTTGGCGTGGGAGCTTGAACCTTGCCAGCGTAGAAAAGCAGCTACATCGGTAATGGCAGAGTAATGAGTGTTTAGGGTTTCTGAATCATCGTCATCGTACAGTAGTCGGTAGCCCCCCAAGTTTTTAGAGGCACGAAATGGGTGTAACACCTCTTTGTGGCTATAACCGATAATGTTGATCGAAATATCATTCGCCTATTCAAACTTGTCTATTTCGGCGATGTTAGTAGGGTAGAACAGCGTGGAAGTATCAAGCATATCCTCAAACTCGCGGTATACTTCTGAGTCAACATTGTCCAATTGCATAGCCGCGGCCAGTACAGAATACAGAAAGAATTTCTGATTGTTTAGATGTTGAACGTTCACCACTGTTTTCTGCTTGCCAGTGAGCACTTTTGGAAGCTGGATGTACAAAGAGCTCACAGCATCTTAAACCTCAACACTGTAATTAGTAGGTTATGAATGCGAGATATAACCCACCCGCTCCCCTGGTCGGTGAAAGCATTGATGGGTTCTTGGATTTTTGTGAAAGCCTCATCCAGCAGAGCGGGAATGTCATTGGGATTATGCATTTGAGATACGCTTGAATGAATGCAGCCTCCCTAGTAAACTCTATACACAAGCTGATCTGGGCTTTGCAGTTTACTAGCTGGTGTAAACAAACTTACATCATTGCTTGTAGTGCCACGCATATAGATAGGAAGAACTGAAGCGGATCGCCGAAGACGCATTCCCCCACTAGAAGCATCTCACACTGTCGGTGGCCCAATCCTTCGTCTCGTGATGGGGTGATTAACTAAAAAAGGCCTAACACGGCCTAACAGACCAAAAAGGGGCATAAAAGGCTGGGAAAAGGGGTGAAAAGGGTAAAGAAGAGAGCAAAAAAAAAACGTTTACCCACAAAAAATGTCCACTCGTGAAAAGTTGCCCCGAGAAAGTTGGGTAGCTGTTCGTGGACCAAGCACATTCTTCCGCATTAAATGGGAGATGGAACCATATGTGTTCCCAAAGCTCAGCTTGCAATGGAAAAATGGGTGCACGGTACAAGCAGGTGAAAGTTTTCGTTTCCATTATTTCTGAAAGAAGACACATATTCATCCTTTGTTAATAATGAGGAAGAGAAACAAGATTTTTTTAAAGAATAACGTTTGAAAAATACACTAGAAAAATACAATGTAAGAATACACTGGAAAAAAGAGGAAGTATTTATTTAAGATTGCTAATGTCTGTCCAACTGTTGTACTTGGAGTCCTCTCTTTCCTCCCTTCCATTTAACGTAGTAAAGCATTTTTTTCCATCTTTCCCTTTCTTCTTACGTAGTACTTGCTCTATTAAAAATAAATCGGGAACTAGAGTTTTTTGGAATCCCTGTTCATAAAAACCTCCGAGCACCATTTAACCCGACTCGTCTTTTAGAATATATGTAACTAGTTGGGTGTTTTGCACTTTACGGATCACGAAAACGTCATTAGTACAATTTTGCAAATATCCTGTATCAAAAAAATTTTCTTAACGTTAGAAATCCTGACTTCATTTACTGCGTCAAATTTGGGTTAATTTAACAACCGCTTAGTACTAGTTCGTCTCAGCAAAGGTTCGTGACGCTTGGTTAATTTCTCTCGGTTGCAGTTTTATGGAGGAATCAACCATATTGTTATAATTGGAAACTAACTCGTCAATAATATACGTCCACTCGTAATTCCCTAGCCTAGAGAATCTTTTCCACATTCGAGTTTTAAGCTTTCTGTTGAAACGTTCTTGTGGAAAAACGTTCTTGTGCTCGCTTTCATCTTAGTGTACGTAGAGTACATGTTGATGATATGACGTTTAAGTAGGGCTTTGAAGTCTTTATTGTAGTACTCACTGCCTAAATTGACTTGTAAATTTTTGGGGGGTGTCGCTCCAGCGAGTATCTTCTTGATAGCTTCGTTAACGTCTATATCGGATTCGGGAATTGCCCAAGCAAACTTGGACATGGTGTTAATGCAGGTAGGTAGGTAGTTAAATCCTTTATTTAGGTTAGAGTAAGGTATCATTTCATCCAAGCCAGCCTGCCATAGGTCGTTCAGTACATAGGCTCAGTACAATCACTTTCCTTCTCAGAAAATTATTTTGTGTTGGTTTGTGAAGTTCTTTTACGAGTTGATCAATTTTTTTATTTCCTTTTTGAACCCTAGTTTGTTTTCACCATTTTCTTAATGATTGAAACGGCAAGTTTTTCCCTCCACACCAGAGAAGGATCATCTCACACTCTTTGAGCTTTGGAGATGAGAACTTCATCGATGGCGTGCCAATCTTTTAAGTCAGAACTCTTTGAGTAAGCGATATTGTGTCCTAAGGACGTTCGTCTAGCCTATTTTTTCCCGGATCTCCTCGAGCCAAAATTTTTTTGTTCCACACACCTCGCAAAATACAACTTGCATCTGTTGGTTATTTTGTTGCGGTGATAATAACGGACGTCACTGGGCCATTAGAAGTGTAACGTTTACATTTGATACAATCCTCAACTTGATATTTTTTTGTTTCCTCAATTGTTTGTTTTAAATATAATTTTTTAAACATAAACCTAAATTTTGTTAAGCCACCTTTTTCTTCCGAATAGTTATGATTTGTTTTTGCAGCATTTCTGATAAAATTTCGACCATCTCGTTTCTATGTCCGCCATGGCCGGCCAGAGTACAAAAGCCTGTGTCTCTTTATCAAGTCATTAGGATCGTCGAAATATTTTTAATCGACTCTGCTCGAATATTCCGTGTCAGGGCCAACGGTGGATTTCGTAAACGTATTTCAAATTTAATAGTCATTTTCTACTATGTATGCATTAATTTCCAGTAACAAGAAAACAAACAGTAACTTAAGCACCAGATGGCCTTACCGGTATATTGGGACTAATTAAACAGCAAAGCTATCCATAATATTGTAAGCACAATTCAAAATGGTGTCAATAGTAAAAAAAATGGCTGACAATGTTCATGTTTATTGTCTATCCGCGCTTTTACACAGTAAATAGCCCTTGAATGTGAATAAATATATTTTCTAGCTCATCTTGACTGAAGTCAGTATGTGTTCCAGTTTTATCCAAAGGAGCAAAGACATCAGAACTTCTACACAGTTAGTTAGCAGCATGAAGTAGGGCCCGAGATAGCTTTCTTCATCACAAGCCAACGAATAATTCTCGGTTCTTATGTAGTTAAATCCTGTATTTCTTCCGTTTAGGTTATTCACATCGTATATCAATAGCAAGACAAAACAAACCAACTGAAGAAATATCGACACAGCGGAAAGAAATTCTCCTTTAGTAATTTGATCATTTAGACCAGCCATGCTGTCGGTACTAAGGGGAAGTGTATAATGAACTCCATATTTTAATCCATTTTATTATAAATGACTTTCCCACCTATCTTTTTTACATGATAGTATACAGAATAATAGTTCTTCTTTAACTAGCTGTACCCCTGGCGTAACAAACGCCGGTCTAGCCCGTTCCCGCAAACCTGAGCGAAATACTGTAGTGGGCAGTTTGGAATGAAAAGGGTGGCGACTGCCTCTGCTTCCTCCTCCGAACTCCCCTGCGGCCTACCCAGTTTTATGGTCTAATTTTGCCCCATGCTCTCCCCCCTCCCGTAACTCCTTTCCCATCCCGCACCACCTCCCCCGTCCTCGACCCGGATTCCCCTATTGAGTGGTCTGAATATCCCCATCCTTGCTCCCCCTCCATTTCAACCCATGGTGATTTGTTTTGTTATGGAAGTAAATGTATTTTTTCAATGGAGGACGCTCAATTGCCTGTTTCTCTGTTCTGATACCAAGTACCGCAATAAACCCAACTCTTCCAAGTCGGCTCTTAAGAGCTATCTTTATTAGTGCAATATGTCGATTGTTATAGGTTACATCTGTTTGTTTGACATTGTCGGCCGCTCGCCCTCTTTCATTGTAGTGCATAATAATGATGAATTTGCTTTCCCAACCTAAGCGTATTATATATAGATGTTCGCTAGTATCAAGTTAGTTCAAGTTTAATGCTGACCGTGAATCTTTTACAGAGTTCGTTGCCCATGAATCAGTTGCACATCAGATAGAAGAAAAAAAATAAACAAATAAGACCTTGACACTAGACCAACTCAACTCGTTATCAGCATTAAAAATAAAACCAAGTTAGATACAAGCGAGCTTAAAAGAAGAAGAACCAACACTAAATGAGACAGAACACAATATAGAATACATAGGTGTGTATTAAACGTCAAAAAAACAACATCACCCATTTTCTCGTAAGAGTTTAACAAAGTGACATCAACAAACATGGAAGCAACACAAACAAAAAACATCATGCAGGCACGTTTTTTATACTGCAATAACCATATGGCACACTCGTTAACCACACTCTCATCTATCCACCGTTTGCAATCTTGTTTTGAACAATGTTACAAATAGTATGTTTGAAACTTCTTATAGCACTCTTCTCGAAGGAAAAATAAGTATGATCATTTAAACAATTCAGATAATGGTCACTGGTAACAACATTTTGCACGCACACTCTTCTTAATGCCTTTTCCAATTTTCGACTTAAGGGCTACGAAGACAGCCACTCTTACTGAATTAAATTTATCCTTGAACTAGCCAGAAATTTTCTTATTAATTTCACTATATAAGGGGCTGTTCTTTAGGATAGTTGCTGGTGTCATACTCTTGAATATCAAATAGCATGTCGGCGTACAAATCGGGCGTGAAAACACGATACATGAACGAATCGGTATCGGACGCTAGTTGCTCTACCTTTGGTCCATATTTACGTCTCATGTGCCCATAGTGAAATTTGAACAGACATAGATTGTTTAAGCACGCTGAGCCCGATAAATATGGGGCAGTCCAACAATATGGTTGGAAAGCAGTTTGAAGAGAGTCAAATCTAGTGCTAAATGTCGAAATAATCGACAGTAGGTGGCGCATAACTTTGAGAAACTGTGATTCTGAAGTTGTTAATTTTATGTTTACCTGTTTTCTTTTGTTTTCAATGGATTTACCACAAATAATGTTACACATCCTTTTGTACGTGTTACGCTCAAAATCACTAGTAGCTGCAATGCGCTTTGCTGTGTTATAGTCGATGTAAGGTTGAAGTTAATATTTCTTGATAAACTGTATCACTTTGTGAACTTTCGTGACTACCAACCCTTGCTGCATGTAATAAATGAGATTCCTATGGTACCACACGTACCTCTCTATTTTCATTAAGTGAGGAACTAATCTGGTAGCTGTCACGTGACTACCGTGTTGATCAGCCAACATTTTGTTAAAGGGTAACAGCATGTCTTCAGTTATTGTAATATTTTCAGGAGCTAAAGGAAAGTCGGAATGATCGTCATGAAGAGGTTCCGGATATTCCAAATCAGCCATCACTATGTAACCTACATCCGACCCTGCAGGTAATGACGATAATGTAGTCAACAAATTGCTTTTCTTTTTTGCCAAACATATTAACCTGATAATTTAGCATTACATTGTCCTCAATTAATGTTCTCCCTGGAGGTTTTTTGTTGCTTGTAGACGCCTGCTTGCATGACCCACTGCGCATGCGCAGTCCTCCCTATTTAAGCGAGAACGTGGTTGGACTCTGCATTCATTTTCCTCCAGAGGTTCCGCCCCGTCACCTCGTCTCCCATCTGGATCTTGGATTTTCATGTCCACCCGTCTCCGATAATGGATGTCGCATTGTGCGACACTGCTCTCGCCTCGGATGCTGCTCTCTCCTCCGGCCATCCCTACCGCCCGCATCGACCACTGCGCGCCAGGCTTAATACGGGACGTGCATGTCGGCAACGGCGACGCCGGCGACTCCCCATGCAAGACGGACAACGCACACCGCCCCTTCCCGCCCGCGTCGACCGCTGCGCGCCCGGCTTAGTACGGGACGTGCATGTCGGCAACGGCGACGCTGACGACTCCCAGCTGCAAGACGGGCAATGCCGCCCTCTCCCGCCCGCCGGCCTTGGCAGAAGACGTGCGACACGCCAAGGCCCTACTCCGGGATGCCAAGCAGAAGCTCCGAGAAGCCGCGGCCCATGCCGGCTTACCACCCGACGACTCACCGCTTGACTTGTTTTCAAGATCGTCACGCAGAGTACATAGCGTCACATGGAGCGAAGCACACAACCTCATCGACTCGGTCTTCCACCGCTTTGCCGACAAGACACCGATGCCTCCCCCGTCGTGCACGTCATCTTTTCGGCAGACCAACACTCGAGATTGGGTCGCTTCCACTACGAGCCAAGTGAACCGCAAACGTGTCGCACAACGTCGCCCCGCCGGCCAAGAAGCTCAAACTCTCGTCAGTGTCGCACGACCCCATTAAGTGTCGCACGACCCCACTACGGTATCACGACTCTCCCAGATGCCGCCACCGCCCGCAAAGCATATCCACTTCCCGGACGACAACAACGACGACCTGACCATGCCCTTAGCATCCTTTCTCAAGACAGTCGAAGACACCGTCGTTCTAATCCGTGTCGCACAACTCTATGTCGCACAACTGTGTGTCACACAACGTCGCCCCACCGGCCAAGAAGCTCAAACACTCGTCAGTGTCGCACGACCCCACTACAGTGTCGCACGACCCCACTACAGTGTCGCACGACACCACTACGGTATCACGACACTTCCAGATGCCGCCACCGCCCGCAAAGCACATCCACTTCCCGGACGACAACAACGACGACCCGACCATGCCTTTAGCATCCCTTCTCAAAACAGTCGAAATCACCGGTGTCGCACAACTCCACGTCGCACAACTCCACGTCGCACATCTCAGTGTCGCACAACTCCGTTCTACCGGCTAAGAAGCGCAAGCTCTCGTCGGTGTCGGCCGACCCTACTGCTGTGACACGACACTCTCAGACGTCTCCACCGCTCGCAAAGCAACACCTTACTCTTACGGGAAGCTGCCCTCAAGACCGCCCACAACTTACACGAATCGACTAGACACCGTCTACGCAACCAGCCACTTCACGAGTCCGACACGCTCTTCAGGGGATTGATTCCGACACTAGCCCCTCACTTGGACATCTCCCGCAAACCTAATTCCGTAAGACAAGCCAAACTAGCCTTTCGATCATCTAAACCAAACAGGCACCAAGTCGGCCGCCTTTCTCCCGAGAAACCATCGGCTCCCTCGAGTGTCACACGATGCGACACTCGATCCGGCAAGAAGCAGCCCTTTCGGACCGACCGTCAACCACTCTCTCGCCCCAGTCAGCGCTTAAACCAGAAACGCGCCGCAACTCCCGACCGCCGCATCCGACTCTCATCTCCCGGCAGCCGCAAACCACGTCGCAACCAATGACTATCGCCGGCTCTCTCGCTTCCCTGTCGGCGCGAGACTACGCCATTTTTCCCCGGCTTGGAAATCCCTGTCGCACAACCAAGAAGTACTTTCAATCATAAAAGTCGGCTTCCAGCCATCCTTTCTTTGTAGACCACCACCCCCCCCACCCCGGCAGCCACATCTCGCATTGCAATCAATGTCGGTCACTGGCTCTCTCGCTTCCCTGTCGGCGCGAGTCTCCGCCATTTTTACCCAACCAGCAAAGCTAGCAAGCCAAAGCAA